>JAODGA020063334.1:0-10356 GCA_027574885.2 Drusilla canaliculata
CAGTATATAGGTTCGTTTTTATTGCATATATCGTCGTTTCAAAGCCTGAAAACGCTAAATACCGCTTTTATTTCAAAGCTATAGAACATGGGAGTGTGTATGGCGCATTGTGTAATAACAGTATATAGATTCGTTTTTTGTCTTAATCCTTTCCCTCTCTTATTCCAACCATTCATTTCTAGTTTTACCTCCCCTCTTCTTGAACGCTTTCCACTTTGTCTTCCTTCACTCAATAAACTTCCTTCTAGGCACCGTATCATACGCTGCCTTGAAGTCCACAAACCCCGCATACATCCGTCCTTTCATTCCTATCACTTTCTCATCCATCCTTGCTACGGTCACAATCTGGTCCTTCGTTCATCTGCTTTCTCTAAAGCCTTCCTGTCCTTCTGATAATATCCTCTTGTCCCCCGCTTCTTCCTCCAACCTCGTCCTTACCATCGACATTGCTACCTTGTAGCCGCCTTCCATAAGCATTAATCATCTGTAGTTATCCGGGTCCTTTTTCTCCAGCGCTTTGTACACTGAGATCACCATCCCTTAATTTTTTTCATGTCCCCTCTCTGGTACACTGTCCCCACATAAACACTCTCCCCTTCTATCCCCACTTTCATAATCAATATCCCTTCTTCCTTCCTGATACAGTTCACCGCCACACCCCTGCCTTCTTGCACTCCTATTACCATTACCCCTTTTGCTCTCCCCTTTTCCCCTCCTACCGCAGCTCCACTGCAGATCCATGTAAACCCCCCCGGCATGTCAATCCTTCTTTCCTCCCATTTCCCTTCCTTCATCCATGTCTCCATCATTCCCAAATCGCTTTTCCTCATCCGCTCGGCCCCTTTCACCCTCACTTTTTTTCCTTCCCTAGTTTTTCGTCACTCCCTTCTCCCCCCATTTCTATATTTCGTCTCCTACCCACAACTTCCTGTATCCTACCTTCACTTTCAACCCCTCCTTCCTTCTCTTCCACGCTTCTTCCGTAATCTTCCTTTGCACGTCCCTTTCTTCCGCCGTCAGGTCGTCATTTAAGTAGATTTGCGTCCCCGCCAACTTGCCCCTCGCCATCATGACTCCCTTTTTCTCGTCTATACTTCCTAACTCCATCAGCACTTTTCCTTAATCGCGCCTCCACCCGCCAAATTCCTACTTCTGAAACCACTCGCAGTTTTTCCACACGCCAGCCGCAGATAACTACTTCTCCACGCACCTCCGGCCTTCGCCGTTCCACCGGTTCACCTTACATGTAGCCGCCCGTCTGACACTTGTACCCAAAGTTTACATTTACACTCCTCGCACACCTAACCTCCGCTACACCCACACACATCCACCAACTTGTCTGCACTCCCTCACTTCCTTCCACACTCCCTCCGCTCTCGTACAACTTCCTAATCAACACTATCTCCTACAATTCTCGCCACTCTGCCAACACGTCCGACGCTGTCAACTGTCAACAACAAACAGAAAATACAACACGTGAAATAACAATTAAATCTGAATTTGAATTCTGAAAATTACAGTGGCAAAAGACAAATTTAATAAAAGAACATTTTCAAAAAAACGCGTTTGATGCAAACAAAGAATGTAATGCCAATATTTACCCAAACTTGATATTAATTTTTCAAATGTTATGCACCTTACCTGTAAGCGTTGCTTCTGCTGAGAGAAGTTTTTCTGCAATAATAAGGTTGAAATCCTGGAAAAATCTACAATGTCTTAAGAAGGACTAACCGGCTTGGTTCTATTACATATATATAGAAATTTCAACATTGATAATATTATTAACAAGTTTGCTAAAATAAAAGAAAATACTTGATTTTATTATTTAATCAGAATATTATCAAATATTTGTTATAAAAAGTTTCAGTTTGCAATTTTACAGAATACATAATTTTTTTTGTTTTATATCAAATATGCATTTGTGATTATTTTATTAGTTATATAATTATTACATAAAATAAATTTGTAACAAAGGGTAGTTCTAGTGCGCTCCGTGATACATTTTTGAGGCGCTTCCCTCGCATCCCTGGAGCGCACTCTCGCAAAAGCCGCCGCTCAATCCCGCCAGATTTAGTATAAGAGGGAGGATACCGCCCCACACAAATCAGTCGTCGCACAGCATTTCTCTTGTTCTTGTAAGGCAGGAAGGTTTTTGGAGTAAGGAAAGAAACACGCAACCAATTCTGTTGAACACAATATTCAATCTGTTATTTTAGCCTTCTCGATTTACATGGTAAATAAACATATTAACAAAAGTAGCCCTAGTGAATTAAATACTAAACAAACAAATTATTAAAAGTTAATATGTAAGAGCATCAAAATAAGCGAGCTATAATGTTGGTGTTATTGGCGCCAGTGGCGCCGTCAGCTGTGGTAGAACGAGAATTAAGTTCCAACCATCTCCCTTGATTTGAGCTCCCTAGAATTTGAGCGGAGATGTCAGCCGTGTATATCCCTAGGGACCTGCTTTGTCAGGAAATCAGCGACCATTAGCTTGGTTAGGAAGTGAGTCAACTGAATGGGTTCCTCGGCCAGGACTTGTCAAATGTCGAAATGATTAGTTCTTGCGTGGAACAGCGGGTTCTCAGACAACTTGACGTCGTTGTTGACTAAGTTGTTGTCGCAATAAAGCTGTATCTGGGCAATCCTGTCGAAACCGAGTTCCTTCAGAAAGCGAAAGAGGCAGACCGCTTCCTTGGCAGCCGCTGAAAGTCCCAAGTACTCCGCCTCAGTGTTTCACAGAGCGACGGTCCGCAGCTTGCGGGATTTCCAGGTTATAGCTCTAGCTCATGGCCTACGTGGACCACGTTGCCGTCCCCGGTATAGGTTAACCTCATGTTCGCGCTGCCCCTTAGATAGCGTAGCACGTGCTTTGCGGTATTCCAGTGTACGTCGGTATGCTGCTCGTTGTACTGACTCAGGGAACCTAGGGCGAATGCAATGTCCGGTTGCGTCGCAACGGCGAGGTACATTAGTGTACAAAGGTAAATTAGTGTACAAAGTTTTCTGTAGGGCCTTTTGTGACAATCCTTCTCGGTGGCGTTGACGGCGAGGTTGGTTCCTGAGTCCATGGGAGTGGGAGCCGAGTTGCACTTTTCCATGCCGAATTGCATCAGGATCTCCCGGATGTAGCCCGGTTGGGATAAGTGAATTACCCTATTGGATCGATTAATTTCAATGCCGAGGCTAAACTTAGGATCTCCGAAATTCTTGATTTTGAAATTGGATGATAAGATTACAGCTTTGTTGGAAGCAGTCTCTGGAAGCAATAAGCCAATCTTTGATGTTAACCATAACGAATATACGTTTCTGTCTGTCCGTGTACATACAGGGGTCGGCTTCTATGGGCGTGAACACGGTCGAGCGGAGAACGTTGGAAAACTTAGCGTTCCACTGACGTCCTAATTACTTCAGTCCATAGATGGCTTTTTTAAGTTCTCATGCTTGGTTACCTTTGTTGACGACGTTTATCATGCAACTGGCCCTGTTTTGGATGGTTAGATCGCTCTCCTTCCAATCCATTGCCTCTACGGTCTCTCCAAAGATTTCAGGAAGTTTTATGTAGAAGTCGGTGTCAATGTCATCGTACAAAAATGCGGTAGTCACGTCAAACTGGGTAATTTTCAGGTCAAACTTGGCCGAGAGTGAAATGAAGATACAAAATGAGCTGAGGCAGGCGACTGGGAAGAACGGCTCGTAAATGTCCACGCTGCGAACTTGCTTGAATCTATTTGCAACGATCCAAACCTTGTGTCTCTCAGCAGTCCCGTTGCTGCCCAGTTTGTCGCGCAGGATGGTGCGCGATCCAAAGACCCTCTGGTGAGTTGGGCGGTTAACTACGTCCCGGGCATTGTTTTCCAGCATAATTTAAGTCTCCGAATAAATAACGTTCTTCCATTCATCGGAATTTTGCCCGGATAGCGCACTGAACAGGAAGACCTCAATGCAAGACATGGCCATTTGAGCGTGGCACCACGTATTGTATTGGTCGCATGTTTCTCTCTCTCTCTCTGTCGATTCTGCATTGTTGGTGGTTTATCCTTTGTCGTCAATAAGGCCTAGATAACTTGATTCATGTGCGTCGGGCTTGGTAAAGTCCGGATGGCCAAATTCATCTGCGTCGAGCTATTTTATCTTATATACCTTTTGGGGTCTGCCGGGTTTTCCCGTTTTGAGCTTAGAAAGGCGCGCGGATATGCGACTGTTGGCTATACGCGTGCTGGTAGACTGAATACCTCTTAGCTTCTTATCCGTCGAAAGGGCATTGTTATGCTGCTCCACTGCAAGTCGGCTTTCAGTCTTCCATGGACAGTTTCGTGCGTCAGTTGCTCTCCCTTAAACTGCATCCCGTTGACTCGAGAGGAGGACGTCCATGGTGTTTTTAAGAATTTTAGACGTCCCGTTGATCGCGCCAGAGTCAATGAATTCCTCAAAGTGGCTAATGCTTTTGTACTCATTGATAAACTTGACGTCTCTGGTGACTCGTATTTTGTGCTGGGTTGGGATCCAAATTCGGAAAGCTTTTGAGGCACCTGAGTATCCCACAAACTGGCCCTGGGTAGCTCGGGGTTTAAACTTCCCTTTTCCGTGCTGTTTGTTGAAAGCAAATACCTTGCAACCAAAAATTTTGACGAACTGCATGTTGGCGCGCCGCCCAAGTAGGAGTTTGTGTGTTGTTTCACCATCTATGTTTTTGCTGGGCCATCTGTTCCATGCAAAGTTGACGGTTGCGATGGCTTCCCCCCAAAGTAACAGCGCCATTCATAATTCGATAAGCAACCATTGCGACTAGCGTGCTGTATTTGCGTTCCTCGATCCCGTTCTGCTGCGGTGTGTGCGGTACGGCGAGCCAACGGCAATTGCCGCTTTCTTTTAGGATCTTGTCCATGCATGAGTTGCAAAATTCCCCGCTTTGTCCGACTACAGAAACTTGATGCAGTAGCCGGTCAAGATTTCCATCGCGTTTCTGAATTCTACAAATTTGTCGGCAACCTCTTCCTTTAAGCGAAGAAAATACAGCCATGTTCATCGGATAAATTCGTCAGTAAAAATCACAAAAAATTTTTCGCTCCCTGTCAACGCAGTACGCATGGGTCTGCGTAGTCCGAGTAGACAATGTCGAGCGGTGCAGATGACTCTGTATTGCGTTTTAGGAAAGGCATGTGGACGAGCTTCCCTTTGATGCAGGTTCCACATGCAGGAATGTTGCTCATGTTGAGGTGCATTTTTATATAACCTTAGTTGACGTGCCCGAGGCGGTGATGCAACATCTTGATGAGACTAGGCTTTCCGGTGACTAGCTGTACACGGTGTGTGTTTTGTTGTATGTAGAATAAGTCAGCGACTCAGTCTGCCTGCAGCTTAACCTCGCCTCGTTGATCCTGGATAATTGCTCCTTGTTTTGTGAAGGTAACTATGTTGTCCTTGTCGACCAGCTTCGCTACAGATAACAGGTTGGTCCGCAGCTTTGGAACAAGCAGGGCATTTTGGATCACAATCGATTTCTCATGCTTGCCTATGTTCGTCGTGACGCGGAAATTCCAGATGCATTTAACTGGCGTCGAAGCATTGTTAGCCAGTTGCAATGAGCTCTTCATTTTTGATGCCTCGATGAATAGCGTCCAGTCTAGGTGAGAGGTCGCACCGCTGTGCAGACACCATTTGAAGGCGTTGCAGTTGAAGGCGTTGCAGCACGGAGTGCGGACGTTGGGATGCGGTGCGCGGATGCATATAGCCCTCTTTGGTGAGGTGCCTTTGCTGCGAATCGGCTCACTTCTTCTTGCAACACTCTGAGATTGTGTCATTTAGTTTGTAAAACGTGCACTTTACCTTTAAACGATTTTCGGGATTGTTTCGACGATCAACGCTTTTTGACCGATGTGGTTTCTGTTTTGGGTTGTAGCTTCTGGTGAACAGCGCTCCTGGCTGGTAAACCTGAGATTTGACCTTTTGCCTGCGTGTTTCGGACTAGGAAACCTATTACCGGTATGCCGGTATACCGAAAACCGGAATACCTTTCAAATTTTTGGCCGGTAATAATACCGATATTCACTCTTATAATACCGGTATTTTTGGTAACGGTAAACTTGATTCGGGTAATCTCTCATGTACTCCTTAAAAACAAAAAGGATTTCTCTTTTTGTAGCAAATTAAGAAATAGAAACAAAATAGAGGAACAATTCAGTGCAAACAGCTGTTTCAGCATTTAGACACAAATTACGAGTGAATGCTGTTAGTTTGGTGCCTCTACAATAATTAATATATTTATGTAAGTTTAATAAAGCTGGAGTATAAGAACCGTAAAATATGGTTTTCCTAGATAAAATTAAGTTAATATTTATCTTGTACATATTAGTTGCTCGATTTGCAATTTTGCAAATTACGCATTAATCTCAAAATGCATACATCCACTGGTAAACAATATAAGTATTAATTTTGATATATTTCCCACAAGTTAGCACTGTTATATATGCTGAAAATAAATTACTTTCATTTTAGTCAAGATTATTTTACAATTTTTAAATATCCTAGTATTACTTTTTTAAATTATTAAAAAAATAAAATAAGTGGTTTAGAATAGAAAATATTAATTCAGATTCCAATACCTTTTAAAAACCCAAAAAAAAAACTATTTATTTGGCATTTTTGCATTAAGAGGAATTAGAATATTTTGAAGAACATGGAGGCGCAGCTGAAACTAACAAATGTCAAATCTGAGCAAGTTGCTCAACATATAAACATATAAACACAAAAATTAGATTAAGATTAGGTGACAGTTCATTAAATAATATATATATTTTGAAATGATATTTCAATTTTAATTTAAATAAATAATCAGTACTAATTGATGTATTTTATTTAAAAAAATTAATTTTGTTAAACACTGCATTCTTAAAAATATATGTTCTGTTTTATAATTGTGTTTGACATATATTTGGATTGCCTCTGTATAATAATAAAAACTATAATAGGTAAATTTAATTTTTTTTTTACTTTTTTACAAATTTAAGTCATATCGGTATTATACCGGTATTACTGGTTTTAAAAGCAAAAAATACCAAAATACCGGTATTCTAAATTCTGAATGGTATTGCATTCCCTACTTCGGACTCTTCCACGATCTTGACTCTGAGTGACTCGGGGGCCAAAAAGACGTCTCGAGATTCAATAACGCACCTAAAATTTTCGAAGGATTCAGGCAGACTGTACAGTAGGACAGTAGGATAGTTAGCAAGTTTCCGTTGATCTTAACGTCCATCGCATAAAGTTTGTCGACGACGTAAAAGAATGAATTGAGATCTTCGTGGATGTTGTCTTCTTCTGATACTTTCTACTAAGAAAGCTGTTTCAGCAGAGATGCCTCCAGCTTGTCCCTCACGGCCTTCGATGTAGCGCAATCGCAAATCTATTTTAATTACAAAGGGCTGATAGACAGTATTAGGTCTGATCTGGTCTTACGGTTCATCTTGGTCCAGTCGGCGATTGCTTGGCGCTCGACTTTTTGCTGTTCGTCGTTGCCATCATCGGCTGGCTCGGGTTTTAGCGTTTCGCCATTTCAGTAAAACAAATTAACAAAAATTAATATGTGAGGGCATCAAAGTATGTTGGTGTAATTGGCGTCAGTAGCGCCGTCAGCTGTGATAGAACGAGAATTAGGTTTTATCAATTCTCTCTATTTCCAGCGGCTGGGATAGAGTAGTGACAAAGTCTTGCACTACCAGCAACCCCCTCCGTTGAAGGCCAATTCTCTTGTCCTCTATACTTTCATCAGCGTTAGGATAAAGCAGTCAATAAAACTTGGCGCTACCAGCAATCCCTCTCCGTTGAAATGTAATTCTCTTGTCCTCTCCATTTCCATTTGCGTTGGGATAGAATAGTCGCTAAAGTTTTGTGCAACAAGCAACCCCTTTTTGTTATTGATAGTATCGTTGTGATATATAGTTATGTAGGAGCGCCGTCATAAACGACGCTCAGACAAATTCAAAGAAATTTGCCTATTATTTTATTGCCGTCTAATTTTTTAGTATCCCAAGTCCCGAAGATTCTTTAATTTGCCAATAACCTCCATAAACTGATAGCCCCCTTTACCTTCGTAGTAATCATAAAACCATTACAGCAAATATTCCTAAAATTCCTAATCCCATGTTCTAAGAATTGCAGGCCAATTGGCCGCTTTGATCACGTATGTAGTCAGCTGGCCTTTGAAAAATCGCCTTGCGACATTCCCTAGCCCGACTTTTTTTTTTCTCCCTATAAATACAGATCAATATGATGACTAAAATCCAGTTCTTGACTACTTGTAACAGCACGCTGCTTGTGGCGTAGTTAATAAATTTATATTGTTATTACTGTTTAAAATCGGTTTTGTGTATTTCACTTAATAGATCTCCACAAATTAGTGACCCCAATGTGATTTGACAGTCATACACACGCGTTTAAGTTTTATTTGTGAGATATAGTGTTTGTTATTATGGCAACTTAAAAAGATAACAACTCATCAACCACCATATCAGATGTACACTTCACCAACTTGATGAGCAAACTTCAAATTCTGCAACGCAATAATGATAACATTGCTACATGGTTTGATCTAATTGAATCTT
The DNA here is from genome assembly GCA_027574885.2 of Drusilla canaliculata. Lineage (NCBI taxonomy): Eukaryota > Metazoa > Arthropoda > Insecta > Coleoptera > Staphylinidae > Drusilla > Drusilla canaliculata. Next base: position 8,604 of record JAODGA020063334.1, read on the forward strand.
GTTTTAAGATTACTGGAAATAAATCCGACAATATGAAATACTTAGCTGTTGCAAGTACACTTAGCCCCAACCAAATGGACCTGGTTTCAATTGCCGTCAAAAGTTCACCGATTGAGAGTAAATACAATGTCATGAAGGCTACGTAGCTCAAACGTTATACTCAATCGCAAGACAAAATATTGCAACTGTTGTTAACCAATAAAAGCGCCGGCAACCGTACTCCATCAGAATATATGCAAAAGTTGACCGATGAAGATATGTCAAAGAAGATACTGCGTTTGCTTTGGATGAAGCATTTGCCCATTCAAACTCAGAATATCCTGCTGACAATGCCTGATGTGCCGCTTACAAAACTTGCCGAGATTACAGATAAAATAAAAGGTGTTCAGTCCGTCACAGCGGCTGATCCAACAGTAAATGCACTAACACGCAAAGGAGAAGAATTACAACTTCAATTACAGCAGCGTGGCAAAAACAACTAGGTAAACGCTTTTTGCAATCGCCAATATTCTCGGGAATTTCATCCTCCGCGTCGCCAAACACCAAGATATCACAACCAGAAAGGAAAGACAGCTGTCGAGCGCCATACATATTTTTGCTTTTACCACTACAAGTTTGGCTCTGCGGCGAATAAGTGTCAACCTCATTGTCACTTTCCGGGAAACGACGCAAGCGGCAGTCAGTAAGTACGCTTGCACCATACCCACATATGGTATAATTAACTTACAACCTAGCCTAGGACTTTACCGTTGTATTGCGTGGCAATATGTGATTGTAGATGTTGATTGGATTGATTTAAAAAAGCGCCAGTTAATTAACAACAATAGAAAATAATGTTCAAGAGGCGAGTTTAATGAGATGAACGGCGCTAATGTTAAAACCATCCTAAAGGCATTACCATTATATTATGGCCATACCATAAATTACTTAGTAAATTCGTAAGTATTAAGAAACCTCATAGTGCTCCTTCAAAGATATTGCACGACACACGTCATCACATTGTCACCACACCTGGACCGCAAACCGCACAACCACCGAGGCGGCTAGCACCAGATAAATTACACGCAGCCAAGAAGCAATTTGATACAATGGTCCGTTTGGGCATGGCTCGGCTATCTCAAAGTGCGTGGGCATCACCATTACATATGGTCCCCAAGCAAGGAGATGAATGGAAGCCATGTGAAGACAACGAGCCCTGAGCACCCAAACAATACCCGACCAATACTCAGTTGATGGCGATGATGTGAAGGATGCAGGAAGAACAAAGATTAACATACAAACTTTTTATATTTACTCGTGTTATTACATTACAAAATATAAACCACTTTCTATTAACAACTCACGACAATTGTTCTTCTTAATCACTTATCACAAAACATTTCACCACGTTGTATATAACAACTGCAACGCAGCCTACTCTGTACAAATATTCCGCACTCATACGGCGCCTTCGATGTTTTCAATTGCATAAATCTAACCCTCCCCCAATGAAAAATTCCTTAAAATACAAACTAAAAAATAAACAAAATTACAATTAAACACTAGCTTAAATATTAAACATTTTTTGTAGTAAATATTACTCTGTTTACAATTTTTGTACAGATATCTACATTTTGATCGCGTTTTTATGTAGTATAAAACAACCGCTCCATTTTCAACTTCTTCTTTTATATAATGATGTCTTATATCTATATGCTTGAGTTTCTGTGTCCCTATATTCAATGCGTATTTAATTGCACCTTGATTGTCTTTA
>JAODGA020063457.1:0-16097 GCA_027574885.2 Drusilla canaliculata
CTTTACCTGATTCTACATTTCTACAATAACAAATATTTTTGTAGATAACAAATTTTTTTGTAGAATTACACAAATCTTAAAATAAACTCAAGTCGACACCTCGGACTAACCGCTAAAATTTAAAGCTCCAAAAATTCAACCATACTGTATGCGTACCGTCAAACAGCTGATTTAGTTTGTTTGGCAATTATTACTACGTACTTTCTTTGGAACTTTCTTCACTTTTTTCTTAAATATTAACCTTCCTTGGGATAATACTAACTCAGAGTTGAAAGAATCTTGAAAATCGGTGTCGTATTTCTTGAGTTATAAGCGTACGAGTGTACACCATCCTCTTTTATATATATAGACTAGATGTCCCAGCAAACTTCGTTGCGCCAATTATTAATTTAAATATAACTTTTGTGCAGTAATTATTTTAACACATATGGAACAATCATTTGCTGTATCAACTCCGTGTTGCATTCTCCGTCACATATGCAATATTGTACCAATCACTTCATATTTATTCGGAGTGCAGTAGTTGAACTTTTATCAATTTTTAATTGCACGTAAATATTGCTGAAACAATTAACGAAAACGCAGCTATGTCAGCACTTTGGTGAATCATAATAATGCTATATGCATTAATCATGAAACTAACTCTTTTAATAGTTCCTCGCTAGACATTAAAACAGCAAGATTAGTGGCTCAAAAAATTTTGATATTAAATGGGTATATATCATCTTCTTCTTTCTCATGATAGACAATTTGCCTGTTCCGTCTTCTTATACTTATCTTCCTAATGTGCTGTTTATTTATTTGGTTCTAATGCATGATATTGAGCAAATTGAACTGAGTTTACATTTCTTCTTATTCCTAAGACGCGTGGTTTTAAATACTGCCTCTTTGTGATTCTATCCTTTAGTATTTTTCTTATTATTTTGGACAGGATCGTCATTTCTATTTCTAGTCGGTGTTGTTAATCGCGCTTGCTATTGCTGCTTTTTCTGTTATGGCTTTTATTATCGTTAGTTAATCTGCGCAGCCGCCACTCGAAGGAGAAGAGAAGAGTGCAAAGTGTTTGGCGCGGCGACTGCAGTTCTAATTATCTCTAATTGTCAACCCGCCGCCCGCGTCGTTGCAACCGCCTCCCACACCTACCAACCATCGTTCTTGCTATTAAGCAGCGCATTTTGCATTTTATGTTGCGTTATCTCTTCAACTATTAATAAAAAGTATCAACAATGTTATTACACAATTTTTCTCGTTCTGAACTTAGATTAGATTATCTTAGGTTCAGTTCATGTTCATGCAAGTTATGCAATTAAAATTAAAATTAAATTAGATGTATTAAAAACAATAAATCTTGTGCGTTTTACATTTTAACTTAATTTTATTTAAGTTAAATTAGTGTAGGTTATTTTAAGTAGGTAATTCTACATCTGATTAAGTTATTAGTGGTCAGTTTAGATTGTTTTATTGTTTTCTTTGTTATTTATTTGAAGTTATTTTTTAATAAACTTTGATCTATATTTGGTTATTTTAAGTTATTTTAGGTTAGATTCACATAAATGTTATTTTTATTTTTTGAAGTTTGAATAATGTTTTAAGTTATAGTTACTTGTTTCATGCAATTTTAGTTATTTTTATCCAAATTTAGGTTATTTTAAAATATGTATTCTTAAGTCATTAATAGAATTAACATGTAATAGATTATATTAGTATAAGTAAAGTTAGCGATCAGTAGTAGATGAATTGTAGCAGATTTTGTTGTCAATAACTTTTACTCTATGCAATATTTGACAAAAAATATTATCAACTGTATCTTTACTAAGTATAGCAAAATATTTTTATTTCTTAGCTTAGAGTAGGTTATGTATGGCTATTGAAGCTAACATTGGTACAGTAAATAATGTAAAATTTGCTAAATTTATCATAGTTTTTGTGAATATTTTTAAATGTACACTGTTGTATGCGGCAATAAAATGTGTCGTTTAAATGTTTTCAGCAACACTTCGTTCGTGGCGAATTGCTTGCTGGCTGCTGCCCATGACGGGATGTTTGACAAGCGCTCTATGGCTGTCCACACCTTCGATGAAAGGCTGTGTCTTCACATCGCAATCGCATCTCGGCGGCGACGGCGGCGGCGGACAGATTGGACGCGACATGCACACAATGCACCTGCCCTAGCTCTCGAGCATCCTCCCCGGGCTTCTTTTAAGAGCGCACCGAATTCACGTGTCAGTCCGCCACAATGGCCAACACCTTACCCACTTCACATTCGTTTGCACCGGCTCAGAATGTGCGGCTCCACTGTGGCCTTACCACGTCGGTCGGTTGGTCCACCGCGTGTAAATATCGAATGACCCAAGTGTGTGACATTCAATTTATTATTGAAATGAATTCAATTCACAATTGCTTTGCATCGGGCAGTGAGGATGTAGGGAAGTGAGGAGGTGGATGATGGACGCTGTGTAAATCGGGAAATTGAAATTCACAGCATTCTCACACTTCTCCCAAATTGATTCTGTAAGCATCATTTCTAAATTTTACCATTTGAGAAATCGTATTTATATTATCTTATTTAATACGATACATATTAATTAATTGAAAAATTGCGAAATCTGAATAGTATATAGAAAACAAGATTAGTTATGGTAATAATTAGTTCTAGATTAATACAAATTAAATTTGGGATAAGACTTGTATTGCAGAACTTAAAAATATTGTAGGAATTCAAAATATCAACAAAGCAATAGTTTAAATTATGATTAAAATAATAGATACACAAACACCATGTATAATTTACTTTTTAGAACCACTGCTATTTTTCTGCTTTGAGAAGTTATCGAGAGGGTTCTACAAACTCATTCTAAATTTCACTCTTTTGTTCCAAACGCCTTGCACAGAGGCCGTCACAAGAGATAGACTTGAAAAGTTTTATTTTCCAAGAAGTGTATTTAGTTATTTTCAAAATTGCACAACTTTGACAAGATCTAGTGGTTTAATGGAAAATGTTTGAATTATGTTTTATAGATCATGGAAAGCATATAAACTCTTCTACTTTTAATATCAAATAATAAGTTCTTTATGTTTAGTTTAGTTTAACCAAAAAATTTAGTTATGTAAATCATGTTTATAATTTTCACAATAGCGCACCTTTGATCGATTCCAGTAGCCTAACGCAAAATACTAGAGACATCTAATAAATCACTTATTCTAACACTATCATTATAAAATTAAAATTATTTTCTAAATTTTCTAATTTTCTAATGGATCATTTTAAAAACATGTCTTCTACTTCACCAAAAATTTCAATTTTTCAAATTTCGTTTTTACTATTTTTTTTAAAAGACGCAATTTTGAACAGATTTAGTGATTTAACAGAAAATGCTAAAGATATCCAATATACAACAACAAATTTGTAAACTTTATTACTTCCATTATTAGGAAGAAAACAATTTCTATCTTTCTAAGTTTAGCGAAATATTGAATTTCTTATGTAAAATTTTTGAAAATAACCAAACTTACTCATCATTAAAGAGCTATTGCTTAGCCGAATTTCTTACAAAATACTTGTATAATGCTTAAGAAACCAAAATCAGTTGCAAAAGATAAAATCTTTGTATATTTTATAGATTATGAAAAAGTTTATTTTTTGTGGAGCGTGTTTTAGTTATTATACTATATTATAGTATTAACAAAATTAACATCCTGTGCAATTAATAAGAAAAACTTATAAATGATCCAATCTTATTCATCCAAACTTATTCAAATTTAGTGTAATCCTTATTATAAATACACTCCATATCCATAATACTGTGCTGATGCAGTAGACATCGCCTCAAAACTCTAGTAATAAAATTCTTCATTTCAAATGGTTTCTCTTGAGGTCGAGCATCGTACATAAACACTGTCTCCCATTCCACAATTTTAATAAGTATAAACGCTACGAATACAGTGCCAATATAATAGACAATCCTTCTCACTGAAACAACAAATCAATCAAAAGATAGAATAAATTAATTTCACCAATTAAATTCACGACAAAACACACCTAATGAATCTGGAGGATCCATTCTTACACTAGTTTAAGAACCAATCTGTTTGTTGCGTGCACATTGATAATGATAATTTCTTTTTAAATCCAGGAAGTTAAAGATAATTTTTTGATATTTATCGCAGTAAAATTTTAACGCACGCTAGGATGATAACAGCACATACAGCCATTTTTGCAACTGAAATTAAGCGTGTAATTAGACTCAAATAAACTTAGATGATTTGGTGGTTTATTACCTTCCTCAAGTGGCATTTTTAACAAAAATTTTGTATATTTTAAATTTATCCTAATTAGTGAACATTTCGCTGACATTTACTGACAGGATTTCACAAAGCTGACTTGATACATATGTTTATGTTATTATAATAAGAAATTATTTTATATATAAACATTTCTGATATAATTTGTTTTTAAAAGGTTTATGACCTTTTTCTTGTTTGCCTTTATCGCTTCAAAATAAATAAAAAAGATTGTCATACGGTCTGCATATGAAGCGTTAAAGACTACAATTAAACGTGCATGATTTTTAAAAAAGCAACTGGCTGTCCTTGGCGGCATACAAAACGCGCATCCATTCAGCAATCTGCCCGCAGTTTGCTGTTGTCTGCCGACATTATCACTCGCCGGCAATATTTTATTTCTATATGTAACGATAAGCGCATTCCAAACATTAACTCTCCTTACATAAACTACATTCGTTGTATTTGTTCCTAATCACTGTGTAAATAAACACTTGAATCTGAGTTTAATTTATTAAACTGGATCAGTTCCAAGCTGACCTAAGCGCATTAAAGATGTCTATGGAGGCTTCCATCGAACGTACAACATATCGCACCAAGAGAAAACTACACTTAAAATGGCTGCAACCAAATGACGAATTAATACCAACGCTGATGGAGTTCCTCCGAAACGAGTTCCACCCAAACGAGCCGTTGAATCGCAGCATTGACTTAATGAACAACCAGCAGGATATTCAAACCCTGGACGCGTTGTACATGGCTACATTCCCGTACAACGCATCCGTAGTGGCACTAGACGATAACGGAAACCTTGTCGGAGTTCTGCTAAACGATGTCAGCAATCGGACAAAACCATCAAGCCACGATGAAAACCCTCTATGGAACCCATCCCCGAAATATGAGAAATTTCTGGATTTGTTACCGACCATCTTTGATGACTTAAAACTCTTCGAGAAATACCCAAACGTCGACAATATTTTGTGTCACGCTATATTGTCGGTTGCAAATGGCTGGCAAGGCGAAGGCATTAGTCAAATCCTATTGGATTATGCAAAGTGAGTATTTATTAATTTTTTGCTCTATTTTAGTGAACAAAAAATGGGATTTTTTTTTGCAGTACGGTGATAGCAAGCAAGTACACGTGTGGCTTATCATTCGTGATATGCTCGAGCTATTATAGTGCTCGGGTATTTGAAAAGTGTGGCTATTCACAGATATGGGCGAAACGCTTTCGCGATTATGTTGATAACGGCGAGGTTTTGTTTCCTACTGAAGCACCGCATGATTATATCACATGCCAGTTATTAGAATTGAAATGAATTATATATTTATTACAAAAATAAACTTCTTGAACAGAAATACATATTTGAATCTTTATTTGTTCATTTGATATATGTAATTAAACTTTATATAATATATAAACAGACATAATAACATAAACAAACGTAATAATGCTAATTATAATTAGATTATTTCAGCAAACGTGCAAATTTATACTTCAAATGTTACTTAATTTAATAAACAATACTACTAGAGACATCTATACTTATTTAATAACAACACTAAACATTTATTTAAAAAAGAACATGCTAGCGACGTCTCGTGGCGTTTTCTAAAACGAACAAGATCAACTTTACTATAGCCTAAAAGTTAGCAAAATCATTTTCACAGTATTGGTACAGTTATTTATTAGTTAATTAGTCTTAAAGTATATAATATTTAGTAGAGATAATGGAGATGCACGATATGACTTACAACAAAAGCTCTTACATCGAAACTGTAAGTTTCCAAATAGTTTCTGATAGAAATAAACAATATAAATTATCATATTATGACTAATACTTTCAATTATCAGACTTCTGGTAACAAAATCAACCGCCAAACCGTGCTCTGCGGCTCCCAAAACATCATCCTTCAAGGAAAAGTCATTGTTCAGCAGGATGCAGTAATCAGGGGTGATTTGGCCAACATCAAAATGGGCAGATTTGGTGTTGTAAGCAGAGATGTTGTCATCAGGCCCTCACACAAGAGATTTAATGTTGGGTAGGTTTAATCCCAACACCAGTTGATAAAGTCCAATAATCCTAATTATAGTGTGGCCTATTTTGCTCTCAACATTGGTGACCATGTCTACATTGGAGAGAAAACTGTAGTGAATGCTGGCATTATTGGTTCATATGTGTACATTGGCAAGAATTGTGTGATTGGCAGAAGGTGTCATCTGAAAGATTGCTGCGTTATTGAGGATAATACAATTTTGGCTCCAGATACTGTAGTGCCCTCTTTCACCAGATATGGTGGGTCTCCAGCCCAACAAGTTGGAGATGTGCCAGAGTGTCAGATGGATCTGATGGTTGATTTCACTAGGAATTACTATCAGCATTTTGTTCCAGCGAAGCCTATTTAGGGTGATAATTTGTTATTTTCTTTAATTTATTAAAATTTTATGTTTTCAAATGATTGAATATGATATAATATGGTATAATTTACATGTTTTTTAAATAAATATTAATTATTTCACATTTTTAGTAACAATATTGTTTTTAAGTTCTTAAAATTTGGTTCCAACAATTTTCTAATTTTATCTTATTGCAGTTTAAATTTATTTTTGTTTCATTATTAATGTTGATAAAATTGTTGATTACAAATATCAAAGTATAAATAAATAATATTGAGCACAATTACATTCATTTGTTTTGGTTTTAAATTTTACATTGTTACAATGCAGAAAAAGTTGCCTACATCAAAAGGTCAAGAAATCCGAACTAGTTACGTATTTTTATTACAAGTTTTAACCTCTCTCATCGCGCGATAATGTTAATATTTCAAAATATCTCGTGAGTTCAGCGTTTGCAAGAAGTGTACGCTGTTAATCAACGTCGTTACATCATGCTGAACCCGTACGTAACAACACACTTAGCAAAAACCTACATTCGCCACAAATCAAAGTTGGCGAACCTCGAGAAACTCAAAGAACGCATCGTAAGTGGGCCAAGTCTACAGGACTTCATCACTAGCGAGGAGCCAATCCTGCACGATGAGCCCGACCGTTGGAAGGACTACGACGGTAAATTGAAGCGTGCGAAGGGCGAAGACCAACGTCTGCGTTTACCACCATGGCTCAAGACCAAGATACCTACAGGTATATTTTACTTTGGATTTTACGAAATTAAAATTTATGATTAACGACGATTTTGATTAGGACCCAATTTTAGTAAGATTAAGGAGCAACTGCGCGATTTGAATCTACACACGGTATGCGAGGAGGCAAGGTGTCCAAACATTGGTGAGTGCTGGGGTGGTGGTGAGCATGGCACAGCAACAGCAACAATAATGCTGTTGGGTGATACGTGTACACGTGGTTGCCGTTTCTGCTCAGTGAAGACAGCGCGCCAACCGCCGCCGCCCGATCCAAATGAGCCGAAGCACACTGCCACAGCGCTGGCCACCTGGGGACTGGACTATGTGGTGCTCACAAGTGTGGACAGAGATGACCTGCCTGATGGTGGGAGTAATCATTTCGCTGAGACTGTCAGGGAGATAAAAAGGCAGAATCCAAATATGCTGGTAGAGTGTCTAGTGCCTGACTTTGCAGGTAAAATTCGTAATTTCGAAAATTACCGCTATAGATGGCGCTTTTAAATATTTTTTCAAACAGGAAATTTAGACAATGTTAAAACAATTGTTGACTGCGGCCTCGACGTCTATGCCCACAACATTGAAACAGTTGAAGCTTTAACGCCGTATGTGAGAGATAGAAGAGCAAGGTACCGTCAATCGCTAGCAATGCTCAAGGGTGCCAAGGACCTCAACCCACAGTTGATAACGAAATCGTCGATAATGCTCGGTCTTGGGGAAACGGACGATGAAGTTGAACAAACTCTCAAAGATTTGAAGGAGGCCGGCGTCGAGTGTGTCACGCTTGGCCAATACATGCAGCCCACCAAGCGCCATCTCAAAGTTGTCGAGTATGTCACACCAGCGAAGTTCAAACACTGGGAGGAGGTGGGTATGCAGATGGGCTTCCTCTACGTGGCTAGCGGTGCATTGGTGAGGAGCTCTTACAAAGCTGGCGAATTCTTCATTGCAAGTATATTGAAAAATCGCAAAACTAGCCAATCTAGTGCAGACTAGTTGAAAGTATGTAAGTATGGAAGTCTGTTTTGTTTAATAAAGGTGTAAATTGTTGTAACTGTGATTTGGAGATTAGGTTACTTGGCTACAGTAAAATTACGTATTGTGAGCAACATAAAGATTTGATTAGTTTTATAAAGCTTGTTCGTTCGTCAAATTTTGCTTAAATTGTCAGAAATATTCATGTTTTTTAATTAACTACCGTAGATGCGATAGACTCGTTTCTAAACGTAGTTCCACCTACGATAAAATCCTACACCCACAGTAGTATATTTTCACAAGTTCTAGGACCACCACCCCCCACTCCTACCATTTCCCATAAGCGCAATGGCCCCCACTCCAACTCCCCACTCTAGCCACGCCCACTCTCCCCACCCCATCCCGCCTTCAAAATGGCGGACCAATCAGGGCACGCTAATGGGCGTGAGTGAGTTACAAAATGGTGAATTGACCTTGAGGTGGGGATTTTCAAAATAGCGGGCCAATCAGAAGCCAGGTTTGGAGAGGGTAAGGTGGCGGAAAATGGCGGACCAATCAGAAGACGGGGTGGGGTGAGGAGAGTGGGGGTGAGTGTGGCTAGAGTGGGGGCCATTGCGCTTATGGGAAATGGTAGGAGTGGGGGGTGGTGGTCCTAGAACTTGTGAAAATATACTACTACCCACAACCGCCGTTTCTTCCGTTCCACTTTTATCCCAATAATTATTTGTTATGTGGAACATTAGAACTGGCTTTTTAGACGACGCGGCCGCTCAGTGAAACTTGAAACAATGCTTAAGTTTATTTTATCCACTAAATTTGTTCACTGGATAAGATGAACTTAAGCAATACTAAACTTAATTTTATATTGCATAAAAAAAATCAGGAAAAAGTAGAGAAATACTTGCCATTTTTTTTCTTAAAAAATCAGGATATGCAACCAAATTTACAGTTTTTAAATTGAGGAAAATAATTTTCCGTTAGTGCAGTGCCGTAGTTAAGTCATTTTAAGCTGTTAATCGGTAAGAAACACGAACTTGGTACAAAAACATGATATGTATTAAATCACAATCGTTACAAATTACAATGATATCTTCAGCAGACCGCAATCTTGTCTGACTCGCACATCAACACGCATATCTTTCGAAACACGAACATTGTGCCCCCTTTCCAAAACAAACGCACCCATATTATAACTACTATCCCTCGTTGAAAGCGTATTGTCTTCATTGAAATACCAACATTCAAACCAATACAAAAACCCAGTCAGTCTGCCATCATTAATCACCTGCACAGTGACAATATCCTCGTGGCTGTCTTCATCATTGACGATACCCTTCCGCCCAATCGTTGACAAGCAACGCCGCTCGAAATTACCGCTCAGCCAACGCATTTCCATCACCGCGTACCGATTCATCACCGCAGCAATCTCGGCGCCGAGCAGATTCTCGTCCAAAACCTGCGTACATGTTTCCAGATAACAGCTCTCGACCAACTCGAAGCAGAGCGTCACAGCTGTAGGCAGAAACATGCCGTTCGTCGTTAGCCGCCGCTGCCACGTGGCAATCTTCTTGTAGAACTCTTCATTCAGCAAGCCACTCTCCAGAACCGGCTCAAATACGATGTAATCGAAACGTTCATTTTGTCTTAAGCGATTTACGTTTCCTCTGATTGTACAATCTTCATCTTCAATATTGTTTAGGTATAAAAATGTCTCAGCTCCAGTTACATTGTCCATGGGCAGTGGATGGTAATTTCCATTGGCAACTCCATTCTTATGCGTTTTCATCACCATGGTGGAGAATAAAGGAAACGGTGATATTTCCAAAAAAGAGAAGTTGCTATTTTGCGCATTTGGTAGTAAATTATGGAGTAATTTACGATAAACACAGTGAAGTTGATCAAAATTCATTAAGGTTATTGCTTCACTAGTCACCAAACAGCATTGACATGCCTCATCATCATAGCAATTATCTACAGTGATGTCCTCATTATCCACATGTGTTATGCACAATAGATCACGACAAGCAATCATGGTTAGGTTAATTTCCTCATCAGTTTCCATTTTCTTTGAATGTGGATTTGAAAAGATAGCCTGCTCCCAACAGGGGCATGTCTCACTCACAACAAGGGGATTTGTAGAAATTTTGAACATTTTATCAGCATCCAAAAACAACTCAAAGTAGACAACAAACAAGTGGCAAATACCATCTTCAATCATCTTTAAATCAATATCCCATGTGTGAAACTCGCTAAAGATTTCCTCCAGTTGTCTGAGATTGTTGAAATCAATGTTTACAATCTCCTCTATTGTGGTAACTCTTTTATAATCATATAAGTTAATATGCACTGCATCATAGGGTTCATAGGGGACATCTTTTCGCAAACATTTCGGAAATATCACCTCTGGTAAAGTTTGAGCATGATTGAAACGAAATGTCTCATCCAATTGCCTGCTTTCAATTCCAAAAATATACAATTTTGCAGAATGTGGCAAAATCACAGCATCTGCAGTAAGTAATTCTTTATGGGCATGAATTAAAGTTGATAGAACACCCTCACCAAACAATCCACAGTCAAATATTTCTGTGATTAGCAAATTGTACACATGCTGATTGTGGAATTCAGTTGACATTTGCTGATACAGCTTAATTTGTGCACAGTTTTGTTGGAAGATATTGCTTGCAAACTCACACATTGTCTCTGACTCTTCAATGGCAGTGATTTGCGTCTGATGTCTGTGTGTTGATTGTGTGAATTTCCCTGCAAACAAGCTCAGCAGGCCACTGCCTGCGCCAATGTCAACAACATTGTAGGGCTGTTCACTGGGGATTTGCTGAAGGTGATGTTCAATAGCTTGCTTGTAGATGGAATTTCTTTGTTTATCATTGATCATCCTATAGTGCCATTGTGGTACATGTTTGGCATAAATGCTTTGCAGGTTTTTCTCCAGTTTAATATCATTTGGGTGTGCAGTATGTGCTTGTTTATAATATGATATGGCTTCTTTTGTTTTGTTGATACTAAAATATTTGCTCTTGTTTTTAACTCAAAACAAAATCTGATTTGATTTACCTCATATAGTATTCAGCTAAGTGACTCAATAACTCAGCATTTCTTGGGTAGTATCTGAGCGCCTGGTTGTAACAGAATATGCAATCATTAAGATTGCTCTTGCCTTTCAAGTCTTTGCACCATTTAAGGGTGATTTCAATGAAGAAATCCTCCAGTTGTGGACGTGACGCTGTGTCCAGCTCGAGGCAGAGAATAAAGTGAGCATAAGCGCGTCCGTAGTTTTTAACTATGTAGTATTGTTTCACTTTGGCTAGAGAGGATTTGAAAACTTGGGCATTTTCTTCACTCATTTTTGAAAATTTAAATGGCAAACAACGTAAACATAACCTGTGCAAACTAATTCTATTTATGTCCGGTACCATCTGCTACTTTGATGTTTGTACGGTGTGTACGACCGATTTATTTAATGAACGGTAATTATCGTAGAATTGTTTCAATAATTTCAGAGATATAATTGCAGAGAAAAGTATAAATTGTTATAGAAAAGTATGTTTTATTCATTTATTTTCAGTTCAAACCTTGAAGAATGAATCAAATGTTGAGGAATACCAATATGAGATTTACAACTTTAACCTTTTTAAACAATATGCTATTCTGAATACGTTATCGTTTTTATTAAAATAATAAATGCAAATTAAGATAACTCGTATTATGTTCTGTGCATAAATTGAAATCTTGGAATAATTTTATTTTGGAACGCTCGCAAGCAAGTGGAACTGAAAAAAACAACAGCTGTGAGTGTTTTTGGCCCAAGTGGAAGGCAGCCAAATAAGTAAATTATGTTGAAAATAATAGAAAACTGCAATATTTTGCGAGGTTATTGGTTGATTATTGACAAACGTTTTACCGGCTATGTATAAACGGTAAATATTGGAATTGTAGTACATTGCATAGCCACCTGATATTTTGTTGTCAAATATCACACACACACACGTAGTTAAATTGTTCGCATTCACAGCAAAAATGGTAATTCATGGGATATACATTGTCTCAAAGTCGGGCGGTTTGATATTCAATCATGATCACAACACACCCAAGATTGAAACCGAAAAAACTTTCTCCTACCCACTGGATATCATTCTCAAATCAGAAAACAAGCAAATACGCGTTGAATTCGGGCAACGCGATGGAATAAACGGTACAAATGCATTGCCATAACTTATTTCGGCGATATTCAAGGAAATTGTTGCAGTTGGTCATGTGTTGTATGCAGTTAATGGTATACCAGTCACAGGCAGACAACTGGATGATGGCAGAGATGCTCTGGAAGTGATAGAAAACAAGGAAAACTATCCAATAGCGTTGAAATTTGGGCGCCCCAAAATGACAACAAATGAGAAGATCTTTCTTGCATCAATGTTCTATCCACTTTTTGCCATTGCCAGCCAACTCAGTCCAGAGCCTAAGTGTTCTGGCATTGAGGTTTTGGAGGCAGACACTTTTAAGTTACACTGCTTCCAAACAATTACAGGTGTCAAGATGATGGTGGTGGCTGAACCCAGTCAACAACACATGGATTTTCTTTTGAAGAGAATCTATGAGTTGTATTCTGATTATGCTCTGAAAAATCCCTTTTATTCCTTAGAAATGCCAATCAGATGTGAGTTGTTTGATAGTAATTTGAAGTTGTTATTGGAGCAGATTGAAAAGAGTGGAATTGCTAATGTTTAAGATGTTTGTTATTGTTTACTTTTCAAATGTAAGTAGAAAGTAAGAAATTATAATTTATTTGAAAGAAATTTGCGTGTTATATAAACAAGTCTTTACAAACAAAAATTTGTTTTATAAAATAGTAAAAATATAAAGAATGAAACATTACATATACAAAATTTGGTTTATTCAAAAATATCCCAGTAATAAATAAGTGTTCAATGCATCACTACAAATATCAAAGAATTAGCTGATCTCCCATAGATTCTTAGATGTGTTCAGAAGAGAGCAGAGTGTGTTGTGGCTGGAGACATCAAACTCCTGCGCATTATCCTGAGAGAATTCAATCACTTCATCACAGTTGATTGAGTTACCATTTGCAATACCATGCACCTGGTAAAATGACACAAAACAAAAGTTTAATCAACTAGTAACAATGCACTGAATGTATGTAGCATAATACCTCAACGATTCCTTGAATGTTGCCACGAGGCCGTTTCATGATTACTTTGACGGTGACATCGTCGAGGGTTCGCATATCAAAGGACAAACCACCCCCGTTTACGTGGGAGACAACGCCAGTGAGACTCACGTTTTTCCCGTTGAAAATTTGCAGCAGACTGCCGTTGACGATCTCACGCGTACGATCCATAATTATTCGTTCTTGTTATAAAGAAACGTTGATATTTGGACTATAGAGATAGCTATGAAACATGCGTTGAAAGAAATTCCCAAGTCTAAGGAATTGGCGGTAGAACTGTCAAAAAACGTAACCATAAATTTATCATAATTGAAATAGACTTGCCTCGCTTGACTTTAACGAAATAAAGAGAGATAAAACATAATTTATCGTTGTGGTTAAGAATGAGACAATGTCTTATGAAAAGGCCATTAACGTTGTGTTTTTCTTGACAAACAACCGTTTTTTGACAGGCTGTGTTGGTTTAAAATGTTTGCTTTCAGACCAATTACAGTTTGTGAAAGTATAACAATGTTAATAATATACAAATAAGAGTGTAATAGAGTGTTGATGTAATATTTAAAACATAAAGTCAATATTTTTATTAATTGGCCACTAGTAATAGTAATCTTGCTTTTTGTTCTTCTCATTCGTCAATTAAAATTATATTAAAATTGTTTGGCATTCAGAAACAACTGACATTCAACAGTCGTGGTTTGTGCGATTTGTTTAAAATGTTGAATTTCACGGAAATGGCAAGTATGGAATGTTAGTGAAGGATCTAAAACTTGATAAGGTTTCTTTTCTAGGGCCATAACCTAACTAAATTTTACAAGTTTACTATGCAACTGATAACAAAGTCGCTTAAAAACATGATAATTTAAACTGTAAGTTGCCTCATTTTTAATCATTGCCTTTTGAATATTGAAGCGTGACTTTAGATAAAGAACTTTCATGTCCTACTTCGGTATATTGCAACTCATGCAAAGAGAAAACCGTTAGAGTAAGTTTTTCAATTAATCTATGTACTCGGTACTTTCCTCTCTCCTCCTAAGCATGTCTCCACACCACATAACATGAAACTTTCACAGTGCTGCATGCACGCGAAAAGCAAACAGTAATCAAATAGAAACACAACTGAAACTCTCAAAACAAGTAAACAATTGATTCTACTTCTACCAAAGGTAATTAACTTTATTTTCATTTGAAGCTAACAACACAGTAAATAAATATATTTATTTAGATTATTGCTTCAAACATGATCAATTTAAATGAAATTAACTATCTCAAGCTACTGTTTGGTTTAATGGCAGCACAGATAGTAATAGTTGGAATATTTCTCAATCTATTTGAAGCCTATGTGCCTGATCCAATCAAGCAAACCTTCAGATTTGGTAAAATTTCGTTCAAAGGGGCGCATCATAAGCTTGTATCAATGCTTGAAGTGCCTAAGTCATATTTTCAGCACTTCTACATTTATTCAGCTCTATTGATGTTATGGTGCTTTGGCGTCACTATTTCGGTGTATATTTTCAATGTGACTGTACCTGAGAGTTTTACACATTTTCTGGATAAGATTGGAGGCATTCATAGAGTTGCAACAGGTATGATACTTTCAAAATGTTTAAAAGTAATCGACTATTATTTGTGTTTTCCAGTTTCAACTGCACATGTGCTAATTGCAGAATTTTTGTTAACTGTACAATGTGTAAAGCGCTTCTATGACACAAACTTTGTGTCTGTATTCAGCAAAGGTAAAATGAATCTATTTCACTATATGGCTGGATTTATTCATTACACTGGCTGTGCTGTGGCTATTATTTTGGAAGCTCCCGGATTTGCGATTAGTTTTGGTATGTGTTTATTTTTTCTAAGAATGCAAATAATGTTGTAAATTTTATTTTTATTTTAGGCAACTCAAAGGTATATAGTCATTTGGGGATTGGTGACCTGTTTGCAACTGTTGTCTTTCTGTTTGCGTGTTATGGGCAATTGTCGGCGTTTATTATTTTGGCCAATCTTCGAAAGAATAGCAAGGGTATGTGTAAAATTTGAATTTTTTGTTGTATTATTATTTTTCCATTCTTCTAAGACTTGTACTGATAAAACTATTGAAATTAACGATGTTTAAAAAAGATATTTATGGGCATTATTTCATATTTGTATTCCACTTACGCCAACAGCACTTTTAACCGCGTTTTGTCTGTCCCACTTGCTCGCGAGCGTCGCGATAACACTCATAATAATAACAATGAAGGTGGTCGTAATGAGGAACGGCTAAATGAGCGGTTTAGGACCGTGTGCGCTTAGTGGAACTCGTCCTAAGATATAATTTATGATATACTAGCTGAAAAAACCCGGTTTCACCCGGAATTTATTTTATTTCGAAATTTCAAAGTGACTTGACCTTTTACCTTCAAGGTCACCGTGAGATTGTCAAATATATCAAGACTAAATATAACTCAACATTTGCTTTCTAATTACACCATACCTCATATAATTTGTCATTTTTAATTTTAAA
>JAODGA020063510.1:0-10305 GCA_027574885.2 Drusilla canaliculata
ATAACTACGAAATAATTTGTAATGCACAAACTGTAACAAACTGATGACATTTGTTGTTTGCAGACCGAACACGAAATATTCATATCCCCTTCGTTACCTAGCAACTTGCCTAGCAACCGGTGCGAAATGAATTTCAGTACAAAATGTAGCTTCTTATAATTCAATTTACACTCTTGATATGAACATTTTTCGATGTTGTCGTAGAAAAATAAAATTATGTATTGAATTGCGGTCAAGAAAAGTTTTGGTATATGAAAGGTGAGCCAAGTGAAGCTAAACTGTAATAACATCTACTAGGTTAGACTATATTAAGTTATTTTGTATGAGGTTAAATTTGAATTGGTAAAGTAAAATTGTAAAGTTTTATATTAATAGATATATGATGTTATTTTAATAAAATTGTACTTACCCAAATTTCCAAAATCACAATTTCAAATTATCTTATCACCAAATCAAAGGCAATTCACCGTCATTCGGTGGTTGATCAACACAGTGACATGACGCACATGCAAATTGAAAACCACACTCACAAAATACACAATTCCCAGCAAAACTTGCTTTCTAATTAAAACTTCCGCGTAAATTCAATTAATAAAAAATGCACCCGATTGCCAATCGAACAAGGGGCTAATCAAAAACGAATTAAAAAAATTCACTTGCATTAAAGTTTACGCCGATAATCGCTCCATCGCGGGCGTCAGACGCTCGGATAGATAATCGCAATGCCAATAATCAATATGCTCGTATGTTGTAAAAAACAAACAATTGGCTGGGTCGATTGCGGTGGCACAACATCGATCGTTTCGTATGAAATTCTCGCGTTTTATGTTTATTGTTTTGTAGCAGGTGTCGCACATGCAAAGCGTTATTGAAGGCGTGCACCTCGCGTACTACATGCTTAACATTGTGGAAATTATGGCTGGATAATTGCTAATGCGGTTAATTATTGTCTTGCGCAATGCAGCGTGCAGCCAATACGATTGACGTACGCGCGAGTGTTTATTATATTTGAATTAGGCGCTAATCTCGCTATGATGGGCTTAAGGCAGTTAATTAGTTTGCAACTGCTTTGCGTGCCTATTCACGCGTGAATAATGTATGTTGAAAAAAAAATGATATGACTTTGTATGTGATGATTATAATGTTTGATGAGGCATGTCGCGCGTCATTACTTTATTGGTGGTGACGGATTTATTGATGGATTATGAATGATAGACGTAGTTCTAGTGTTTATTTTTTTATTCATTTATGACATTTAGTTGTTTAGTCCTATATTGTTTAATTGTAGGTATGTTGAATTAGATATAAACCACTTATATGTGAGTTAATTTTTTTATAACGTGATTTATAATTAATTACAGTAATCAATGTTGTTCAAGATGTTTTTTTTTTCAATTTCTATACTTAATAAAAATTATTTTGAATAATTAGATTGATATTGTCAACAAATTCAGTATTTTTAATTAATTAAAATCATGATATATCACTTAATAATTTCTTTAAAGAATGAACATTCCATAGATTAGGATTGTATTCAATTAATTTATTAAAATATAATTGATTACAATTTATAATCATTTATAGTTATCTATTAATTTATCTTATGTAACTAACCAAGAATTTTTATTTGTTTAAAGTATAGATTATAGTTATAACTTTATTATGGGATGCAAAAAAAATCACAGCGGTGAATTTACTTTAAGAAAATTTACCGCGGAAGAATCACAATCAGATAATCCACCGAAGAAAATTCAACGCTACGTCAAAGTCATTGCTATAAACATTTACGAAATATAATTAAAATAATTAAATTAATTTAAATTAAATATTGGTTAGAGTCAATTTAGACCTGGATAAGTTATGTTAGATTATGTTAGGTTAGGTTAGATTGTTACTAAATTAATTAATATTGCCGAGATTCTTTTGTTTTGATGAATATACGGCCGCGGTTGAATTGTATCCATGAAAGGCCAATATTACCTGAAACGAAAAGGTCATGATCGAGTTGTTCCCAGCTCCAAAATGGTCCAATATGGTGGAGTTTCTAAATTTGGCAAGTAAAATTTTTGCGTATGTTTGATTTGTCTCCAATCATTTTCCAAAATGACAAAAATGATTAAATTTGTGAAACAATTAATAATTTATTGTATTTGTATTGCTAATATTAAATTTAACCGTAGCTAACCTAACCTATGCTATATAACCTAACCTAAGCTACCCTAGACTATTCTATAACCTAATCTATGCTAACCTAACCTAACCTAAACTAACCTGACCTAATATCTAGATATCATTATGAACTATTTGGTTATATTAAAAATCTAATTATACCGAAACTTTCGATTTATCTGACGATATTTCTAAACCGATATCCAAGTATAATTATGAACTGTTTACTCGCCACTCCTGACAACTCAACTATTACTAGCGGACAATTCTAATATTATACATTTTAGGGCCGGTAAAGTTTTAAATCTTGGTATACAACTCAAAGATGCCAGGGAGACAATTTGCCCGCTAAAAATTCTACCTGTTTTTGACGGTGGACAACTCGATAAGTCCGGAATATACCAATTGGTGGTGTTTTTAACGTAGTGATATTTCATGGGGCTCTCTATTAATGTTTGCATTCTTAAGGCATTCAATAGTCTATTGAAGAATGTTGTATTATTAACTAAGTTGTTATACCAATTTGTAAATATTATATTATTACTTTGAGTCATGGTTTTTGTAAAATTGTCTTGTTGAAGTAAAAAGCTACTAAAATAATAATGTTTCAGGAAACCAAACTAAATTCTACAAAACTTCTTAATCATGCCCGTCTTAAGTGTATTTCTCTTTGTGAATATTATGGTAGGTACTGATAAAACGGCATTAATGATTTACTTAGTTTTTGGAACTAAGTAGTTACTTGGAATTAGTGTCTAGTTCCTCGTAGGTAATAAGGTCATACTAAATTGGTTTAAATAATATAGGAAATAAAAAATATTGATAAAAATTTAATTCTATGAAATATTATTTCCAGACTTTTCCATCTAATTAATCTAACCTCAAAAACAATTGAAGTTGAAACAGATACTACCATTTTAATGTAGGTATATCTAAATAAAGAAGCTTCAAGTTACCATTTCAATTAATTAGAAACTCAAAATTGAAAATTCAGCAAAGTAACAAGATTAAAAATAATAATAGACACACGTAACGTAGTAGCAATTTACTGATCTAATAAAAGTAATAAATTTTGTAGATTAGGTTTGGTTACGACAATCTTTAGATGATGCATCTTGGATCTAAATTTAATTAGTACCAATTTACGCTTAATGATCTAATGCAAGTAAACAATTTTATAGGTTATGTTCTATTAGCTAAGGTTATAATATAACCTAAACAAAAAAATCAAATCAGATCAGCGTGAATCATCTCCAATTTACGCCCATATTGAGTGTGTTTGTGTGCCAACAGGTGAGGTGAGCGACTCTGCGAGAAAATTGAATTTGCAGTGCAAATGCTGCTGCAGTGCGCAACTCCCGCTATCTAACACATTCTAACCGCCACCGCCCAACATCATCCCCGTAATAGTCTCGAAGCGCTCCGACGCTTATGCTCCAGCGAGGGTTGAATGTGTCAGGGTACGTGCATGTACACGTGCATCAACCCATGTACCCACTATACGCTCACTCAACCGCGCTGTTGGATTCAGTGCTGGATTTACCTATAGGCTACACAAGCTGCGGCCCCCAATTGCGCAAGTGAGCAATTTACTTAAAGAAGACCCCTTATAAGTAAACTTTTTTAAATAGCTTAGGGCCTCAAGTCTAACTCCGGTCCTGGTTAGTTTTGTACGTACACATTTGCACGCGCACGTACTCGTATCACTAAATTGACTATCGATTCGAGTTGAGCGATACATAATGCAGTCTTCTGGTCATAGTGGCGGTTATGAAGGTGGCGGTGGCGGCGGCACCGGCGGCGACAGCATTGCGTCCAACACCACGGCGATACAAATACGATGACGTATCGGGTGCCAATGAAGTGGTCGCTTACGCGAACAATGTGAGCAAATAGTGGTCACTCGAGCGATGAAGTGCTCACATGTGTAATACACTTAAGCAGGGTGGGTGGTAGGTGGTGTGCTTTGCACTGTGGATGTATAACCTCAACTTATGCTCTTCACACATTTTTCTGATTTTATATCGATTTTATTCGGCACTGGAATGTTTTTCAAAGTCATTAACTATGTTAGATATCTTCTCATTACCTACTTTTAACCTAGACTTAAAATTGAATTGTATTCTATTAATCAATTACTTTATGTCTAATTAGATATGGGTTTCATATAAGTAGTTTTTATTTACCAGTTAAGGATAACGAATTAAACTTTGCTAGGTTCATCAAAACACATTTTATAGGTTCATATATAGGCTATATTTAATTAGGTTTAGCAGATTAGATTTAGTTAGATTATTGCAGGTATAATTTAACTTTGTCATAGATTTTAGTTAGGTTAAGTTATGTTAAGTCTGTTTAAGTTTGGTAAAATTAAGTTAAATTAAGTTAAGTTAGATCAAGTTTAATTAACTTAGACGTAAGTTAGGTGAGGTTTAGTTATGTTAGGTTAGGTTGGATTAGATTAAGTTAGGCTAAGTTAAGCAACACTCGTAACAATCATCAGCTGATACCAGAAAAGAATTAAATACACTTAGGCAAATTACTTGGGCGAAGTTAGGTAGGATATACCAAATATTCTTAGATTAGATTCTGTTATGATAAGTCTATCTCGCTAAAATTAAATATAATTAGAATTTGTTAGGTTAGGTTACATTAGATATGGTTCAAGTGGGATGAATGAAATAAATAGAGTTAAAGCAAAGATAGAATTAATTAGCTTAGATAATTAAATAATCCGGTGTTATTAGTAACAAAAAATGTTAGATACATTATATTAGGACATATACACAATGTTAAGCTATATCTAATTAGTTTACACAGACGACAATAATAGAGAGATGTATATCCATAACCTCAGTATTAGTCACTAATTAATAACAAAATTCTGCCTTAAGAATTAGTTTAAATTCTATCTCGTTATGTCTTACGCTACATGCTTGTGTCTGCTCTGTTCCTTGCTCGTTCCAAGATTTGCTTAAATTCACTAACGCGTACAGTTTGATACTAAAATGAAAACAATTAACTAAAAACAGTTTTTGCAAAAAAATAATATACTTACTCCACAAACGGACATTTGTAATTTCAATTGCGACTGCAACCGTTTGCCATCAGGGGAATTGAACAATTCCGAGGGTTGCTGGGCCAATTTGAACATCTCCTTGCCGTTCTTACCCTTCAGCGCGGTCATGATTTCTCCTTCGAATTTCTTCGCCTTTAGCCACTCTTGCACATCGGCTGGTGAAGACTTTGCACTGATGTACACGCCCGGTGTGGGTTTGATATCAATATCGTTGCGTTTCTTATCTTCCATTAGCTGAAAGATGGCAGACAGCTCGTCATTCACGTTTGCGGCGGCCCACAGTCCGTTCCTCGCCGACTTGGGGCGTGCTGGCTGTGCGTTCGTTGGACGTAATTGGACATTCTGCAAGGACGCCGCCGAAGGTACGCGCATGGAATTATTGTAGTCCACCGATGGTGGTGGCGGTGGTGCTGGCGCAGGCGGTGCAAAACCTACGCAAATCTTGATTACATTCCCCGCTCCACCTACTTAAGGCACGGCTCAAACGGTCAACTAAGGTATTCAACGCAACACACAGTGGACGTATAAATAGGTCTTTGTTCACAAATACGGACAATTGACAATACATGTTGAATACATATGTGCTACATAGTAATACACAGTTATGCACAAAACGTAAATAAACGACTACACTATATCAATAACAAACAATAAACATTGTAATAAATTTCGGTACAAAGAGAAAAGACAGAGTGATTACAATATGCCTTACGTATGACTAAAAGTTTAACCGACTTAATTAAATATTATAAAGAACAGATAAGAAGAAAGTGTGTTCTATGGCCATAAACAGACAAAAGACACAAAAATAACTAGTAATACGTATATTAAATCTTTGCTAAAACTACCTCATATTATGTAGATTCTAAATCTCTTGATTATTTGGTATAAAAAGATGTGTCTTACGTCATAATCTCTTATTCAATATTCCTATAGCATCTTATACTTCATCTCTGTTTGCTTGTACAAGCGTTTTTCGATGTCTACGTAAAATATATGTGCCTTTATATTCGATTGCACACACATGCTAACAACTACGGTTTTATAATTGGTTAAATAATGAGCAATTCCAAAGGCACATAGTTGACGACCACCAAACAATAATTCAACAATTACATACAACATATAGACTTACAAACTAATGTTACATAGATATTTCAGGACGGATTTGTTCGCTCGTGGAGATTTGTTCGTTTGGTTGTTTACATTGGAGATAGCAGAACATAATGCTGTTAAAAGTAGCGGAATTCCCCTTTCTTACCTTGACGCTCTCTTCGTACAAGATCGGCTGGAGCAGGTGGCGCTGGTGGCGGATGATCTGGTCCACTTGGACTTAATCTATCTGATGCTGATTCCTAAGAGATTGTATATTTTATTAGTATGTTTTGAAATGTAAATTCCGATAATTAATATTTAGTGTGAAGTGAAACCTACTCGATAAATTGGATTAGGATAGATATCTGATTGACCGTTGTACCGGCTTACGATTGTGTGTGGCACGTGTGCAATTTCGCCTTTGTGGTTCCGGGCCCTCCACCATTTCCGTGTATCATCTAAAACCTAGAACAAACAATAACTTGTTATTTAGTAGGTTTGATAAAATATTGTAGTGATTTTTACCTCTAGGTATTCTCCACGAACAACAGTAAGCTCTTTGTCATTATTAGCCGTTCGTGGGTAGGTGACTTGAACGATCAAGGCGTTCTGTTTCTGGAGCATAAGAAGGAAATTCTCCTGCAGCCTCTTGAAACTCCTCTCATCCGGAGGGCCACTCATTCCACTCCCCATCCCACCGTTTCTCTCAATAGAATCCGCCGAGATGTCGCTACGGGCACCACTGGCTATCTCATGTCCTGAATGCTCCCGATGGTCCATCTTAGGCTCCGAGTCGTGATGTGATTCTCCGCGTTGATTCTCCATCATAAACATATTATCCTGCATCGACGGATCGTACTCATCGTCGCTGTACTGGCCCTCGTTGTGTGGGTCACGATAGTGTTTGTTTGGCTCTAGTTCATCAACAACTGGATAGTCAGGGGACCACTTATCAAGGAAAACTGGATGATAAGTGCTTACATGGCCCTTCCACTCATTTCTTAAAGAAGCAAAATTTAATTATATTGAGTTCAATGTAAATAGAAATAAAAATATAAACCCACCTTGGAATCAACCAAGCATTACCCAACGAATGCCACAACTCAGTTTCTTTGCTGGTGACACAGTTGATCAACAAATTGATGGCCTCACGAGTCAACAATGGCGACACGACATTATGCGGGATATGCAAATCAAAGTAGGTATCGTGAGCTGCCTCCACGATGAGAGCTAGCGGTGTGAAGAGGAAGTGTACCAATTCGGGGGCATTCGGATCGTGAATGTGCGCCTTCAACTTAGCTAGTAAATTGAACGAGAGTTTAAACTTCTGGAAGATATCAACAAATTCTTTTTCCAGAGGTGGTTTCGTTCGCATAGTAAGCATCCCATCCCCGTTGTCACTCTTCTTGCTTTTACGGCTACGTCTACGACGTTCCAACTCCCTGGAAGCGGCCGCCGCATGTTGCAGTCTTGCAATGAACTTCTCAATGTCATCAAAGCAGTGATTAAGCACAGTGACATCACGTTCATACTGTTCACTTGTCGTTGAACTGTTATCATCGTTATTTGTTGTTAACTCCGAATCGGACTCCCGGTACTCACGCGATGCGTTCACATGCTGTGGGGGTGGCTTCATAGACGGTGGGGGAATACTGGTACGCCTATTTCTTGTTAAAATCCTGCCTTTTTGTATTTCTTTGAGGTCTTCGACTAAATCTTGTGCAGATATACTTTGGCACTAAAAATGTACAAGTTTGATCAGCCCCAGAACATGAGATCCTAACCGTAGTGAAGGGAATAAAAACAAACCTGAAAAATGTGCATCTCCGGAGGATGTTGTGGATTGGAATTAGTCACAATAAACACCAAAATATTATTATACATCTCCATTGGATCCTGGCTGGTGAACGCAGTGGGTTCAATAACTGATTTCGCTGGGAACCTTTCCATGATTGTCTAAAAGACAAAAGAATAACTCCAAACTCTTCCAATTTGACGCATTTACAAATCAACTTACTCCAGTCTCATAATCCATAATCAACACCCATGAGCGATCCAAACATAGCTGCATCTTCTGGGACCAAATACCATTGGTCTTCTCCAATTGAAGGAGGCGGCGCATACCATCAGCCGGATAGGTGATACCCGTCTCTTTATTCACCGTAAAGGTGGCCAAATGCTCCATAAGATAGGTCGGCTTGTCCATCTCGTCTTGGATACGATCATCACTTCTGCTCATCTCGCGCTCATCGCCAGAATATCCATTTGAGTGGTACGCCATTTTCAAGGGCCTTAACACGATGTGTTTTGCGTATTGCACAAACTGTAAATATTTCAAAATGAAGTAATTTCCCACGTATCGTGGATGTAACAAATCACAATGATAAGTATTTATCTTATCAATCCGAAGATCAGAACCTAATCTATTTTATAAAACACCGAAGGTTGATTCATTTCGATCTACAGTTGGCATGTAATTGATACTTGAAAATTATCAAGGTATTGTTACAGAATCAATGGGAACGAAAAATGTATGCGAAGATAAAAATTTTGTGGAACTACTTTATCAGATATTGATTTTTGATTAGATAATATACCATAATGTTGTTAATAGCTTAGATAAATGATTATAGAGAAATCGTGTTAAATGATAGATGATTACACGTAATTGATAATGTCTTAAAAAACTATTTTAGAATATATTACCTAAAACAATACCTAACATTGTTTAGCCTTTAAAAATAACCTATATTTATCACTATCAAGTTAATAGGTTATAATTGTGATATTTTTAAACAATAACTTCAAATATAATGTTACCATCAACTTTGGGAGTGTTATGATAAGGTTATTAATAAACACTCTTAAGAAAAAAATAGATCACTCAAAATTTGTAAGCACTTTGAAAATGTGATTTGTCCGATTCGAGTGTTTGCAAAGCGTAAACACGGTTGTTGAAAGTCCTCAATGTCCTCATGGTAGGAAACGATAGCAAAAGCGAAACGCAAATCAACCGCCCTGACCGCCAGCTTCCAACGCGGAACGGAAACATGTCATTTTCATTTCTCGCTGATCGAAAACGCAGCGCCCGTCCAATCGGGTAGCCACACCTTGTCCGCGCCAATGGAATGTGGAATGCGCGGCATGTCAACAATTCTCTCTCCAATAATTCGACCTCTGCGCGCATACGCATTACGGCATTCGCGCAGCACAAACATCTACCAATTGCTAAATCGTGTGCGCGCAGAACGGCCTCAAGTTTGCGCATGCGACACATGGACACATGCCCAAACACGGCTTTGCAACATGCAGCCAATTGGTTGCACGATTGATTTCTCATTCACAAATACGTAGGAAGTGGCAGCAATAAGTGGTAGGCTGTATTAGAAATGCTTTTAATTAGCATTGCGCTGTGAATTTTAATGTCAGCCGGCTGGTAATATTTTCTCTTAGAATATTAACTCCGTGGTACATGTAAATGCAATTAAATACACATGGTGCGTTGGTATGCCGTATTGATGACTCACGTCTACTAAAGTGCGTATTTTTATAGAAGGTTTAATAATTACAAAGTTTTCTGTTTTCCGGGCAGGACTTGTATACGGCCCGAATACAATGTCTTGACTTACGGTAGGCTAGATAAGCCACGGTGGCCGCCGCAAATCGCTACACATTTAACCGCAAGGTATACGCAAACGTTTATTACTGTGCGTGGTAAACGTGAAAATGAGAAAATCGATGCTCTGTATAGCGACCCGGCTGCTGGTACCATGCGCGTTGGTTACCCGCAATCGCAGACGTTGCAGAAAAAATGGGCAAACAGAAAAAGAAATCGACCTGGTGGTATAAAACTGACGTGACACGCACCTCTCAGTTGTGGTTGATCAAAGCGTATCCGAATTCACTGACATATCGCACTGATGATCGAAGGGGACTCACACGGGCACTTCACGCGCGTTTGC
>JAODGA020063710.1:0-13079 GCA_027574885.2 Drusilla canaliculata
ACGGCTCAAACGGCATCACGATGCATGCATGCGTCCTGCGTTAACGCGTTTGCTTTTACAAACTTAATTAACAAAGTAGTAATTATCTCGTTACGTTTTGTACGTTTCTGTGAGACGGGCGACGGGCAAGAGCGCAACTTAAGCCCTTTCGTGTCTAAGGTAACTTGCAGTTTCCACTCAAGCAAAAATATATATCTATACAGTCATATCTATACAGGGGAGTCAGCTACTACTTGTATACATAATTTTTAAATAAAAACAAAACCAACGTATTTTTAAGCAAAAAGAATATGAGACAAATTTTCCGACTAAAAAATAAAAGTTGTAAAATTTCTAATCCAGAGACGCAGGGAGACATCATCCTAATCAAAATTCCACTCTGTGTACAACATTAATTAATCATCAAAACCGGAATACCGCCGACGCTGGGAAACTTCCGGCGTGGAAGCGAGCTGATGATTTAAGACGGGTTGCCTAAAAGCGCCGCGCAAAATGCGGGCACGACGTTTCTTGCATTGGCTCCAAATTTATCCACGTCCCAATGATCAAGCGTCTTTAAGTGAATAATTTTCTTATGTTTTCCATCAGCGCCGGCTCTCGCTGGCACAACCAGACCAGACAATGCCCGGTGCGCGTTGGCTGGTAATAATGCTAAGAAGCGCGGTTTCCGCCCACCAACGCCCAACTTCCGGCCTGCGTCTTCACTCTGTCGTCGCGAGATAAACAGCCGCATAATTAGCGCCGACGTTCGCGATTACCCACGCACCAAACAGCCAAGACTCGTGGTGGTTTTTCCGCTCCACACTTCGCTTTTTTTCCGCTTATCTCTTTGTGCGTACGCGCCGCTAGGAAAGTCTGGAGAGTATTAGGTTTAACTTTCGGCCGAAAGTGAATAAATGGGTGGGCTGTGCGTCTTCCGTCCGGGTTTTGAAGTCTCTCCACCGTCTTCGAACACTCGCACACGAGCAGAAGACGAAAATGAAAAAGTGCCGGAATAAATTTAAGTTTTGCCGCTCGTGCGCGCGTTCCGTTCCTTTTTTCCCGGAGCAATTGTGCGAAGTTTCCGGCTTGGGACAAATGAAACGCAGAACAAACGCCGCGCCGCCGCGTTTGCCGAACTAAGTGCGAGCAATAAACGTAATGCGAGTAATTGGCTTTTTTGCGTTATTAATTGCCGTGACCTCGTTCTGCTCAGTCTCGTTCTCCGTCTCTATTACTATCTCTCTTGCACTTCACAGGGGAAATCCATGGCCGCCTTCGTAAGCGCACGCGCTTAATTTGCGTCTTAAACCTTAATTTGCCGTTCGCTCATTACGCGCCGGCTACAATATAAAATGTCTAATTAATTTGTTAATTGTCCAGAGTCCAGAGCTTTTGTCTACGCGAGCGCGCGCGTAGCGTAATTTATTGTTGGGCGTGTTTGCAATTTGCATTTTTCCCGCCAGGGGATGCTGTAGGCCGCAACAGCAGGCAAATAATTAAATTTGATAGTAATTGGGAAGCGTGTTGGTACTTACCATCCACCATGGCGCGTCAGCGTGAAGCCGAAGCGTGACTCTCGATCCACGGAGACGCGAATCCCGACGATGCCTAATCCTTGCGGCGTCACCACCTGTCCTCGCATAACGGCAACTCGACTGTCAACAGATGCAAGTTAGCGAACACGTCCTTCGGTTTCCGTCAGACGACGAGACGGTTTACAACACCAAAAGAGAGATAACCATCCAACAGCATATAACATTTTTCAAACAATTACTTCCTCCATCTGAAATTACTTGTTGAAACACCATTGACATAAAACTTGAGTAAGTATATGAACCAATTGCAATTGAAAAATATTACACATTGCTAACAATATAAATATGTAAATTGAAGCCGTATACAGAAAGAAGCATCATCATGAAATAGAAATTGGGTAGATTTCAAAGACCAGTTCATGAACGTTTTACGTTTTAGCTACGGTAGTTTATTTGTAGCTGCGATAAGTTTTTATGCAATTTAATCAAATTTTCATGGTTTCCATTCAACTTTATAGTGTTGCAAGAAGTTTTCATGAAATATCCTTGACATCTAGAAATCATACTGAAAATATGCATGCAACTTTTAGCAAACGGTTGCTGTATATATATGTATAGTAAGCATTTGTAATCAAAAGAAGTATCAAACAAAAGTGTATCAAGTCTCAATCAAATAAGCTTCGTTTCGTTTGCACTGCATGGATATAAAATGCTTCGCTTCCTTTTCTAATCTTTCCAATAATTATTTTCAATTCATATCAATTGCAATTACATTAAATTAAATTTAAACATGTTTAAATTGCCAGCAATAATTAGAAAACATAATTAGAAAAGAAATCGGTTTTGGTGACCCAGTAAATATGTAAATATGTGTGCAGGCACTTTCAATTGAATACCACCACTACGAAAATTAAACAATTCAATCAGAATAATAATAAAACATCGATTAACTTCAAAAAATTCATGTCCATTTTAGATTTTTGTTTCGTTTTCTTATTTGCTTTGTGTAAACAATCAACTATGATGATTTTGTGTTCGTAGACTACTTCAATCGTTCTTAAATTTTGAAAAGGACGACTTGATGTTACATTATTTGCTTTAATATGATTTCTTTGAGTGTATAATGAAATTTTGTTTCTATTTTGTCAAATTTGTTAATTCAAAATTTCTTGCTTGATTGTATTCGTGTTTTTTTATTTGGGAAGGACAGGATGTGGGTTGCAACAAAGGTCGCGGGGCTTTTGTGCTCACAAATGACACGTAGACAAAGGAAGGAACTTCGGCCGAGCCGTTTTTCTCTCACATCTTACTAAATATTCCGTACAGATTCCATCTAGTCCGCAATCTCGCCTGCTTTCAGCGTAACGTAATCGCCACTGTATATGATTCGAAATCATAATAGGAAAATTAGATCTAATTGTGTTGTTTCGTTCAAATTTCGACCAAGCTTAACCTAAATAAACGCCATGCTGTAGTTTGAGTCAACTTATACTGAAAGTACAACAAAATGATTCCCATAACATTATAATTATTATCTATAAAATATTTTCAGTTGAAGTTTACTCCTACACACGGCTTGAAATTATGACTAAAAATGTTATGTACGTGAATGATGTAATGTGAATTTGTATAGAAAAAAGTCGTGTAAAAAAACGTGTAGAATGTCAAATCTAAATACGTATCAATTACCTCGTCACTTATCGGTCGCTAATCAAGTTTAACGCATTTGTGTGTAAGTATCATATTAGTAATTATCAAAAGCGAAAGAGTACGTTTTTATTTAGGCGGGTTAACTTTTTTTTAAATGGTAAGTTTGTAGTAACTAAAAACATTCGCAGCAACTCAAAATCAGAAACACAGTGCAATAAGACGCAACTTTCGCAAACGTGATTTAGTACACGGTTGCGTATTACTGCATTGATATAACAGAGTACACAGAACATGTAAACATGTATAGAACGTAGAAATTAAAGTACGAATAAGCAGAGACTAACAAACATGTAACAACAGGACAACAGTGGGTTGGTGAGAAGGGGAACATGGTGTACAAAATTGCACATAGATTTTTGTTTCATTTCGTAAACGAGAGAGAGAATTGGGAGCTTGTTTTAGTTGACTGTTTTTTTGAGAGAGGGAAACCACGTGGCGTTGCACGTACCAACAAACAGAGACAAAGAGAAATGAATTGGGGGCTGAGGGGGGATAGTAATAATATGTATATATGGCGGGCAGCAGGCTAATAACAGGCAGCACACGGACAGACGAAACAGACAAACAGACAGACAGACAGAAACATATTTTTTTTGTTTTTGTTTTTGCTCTTTTCTTTATTTGGCAAACGTAGGTTTTGTTTTAGATAGACTCTGGTTTCTTTTTTGACTTTCTTTTTGTGGGGAGAATGCTGCCACTTACCGCGGTGTAAAGGAATTCCAGAACTCGCTACAAGTGAAGGTTGCAGCAGCGACATAGGGGACACAGAAGACAGGACAATTACTAATCACACGCAATACTTTGCGTTCGACTGAGCGCATTCACCAGCAACCATGTTCTGACAGAGTGTCAAGAAAACGCAGATTGGCGCAGCTTTGCGTGAAAATGCTCGTGAAACGCATGGTACTACATAAGCAATTATTGCTGCAGCATTTATTCAAACTTATCTTCGATAACTTAATATGCATATTATGGAACAAGATAAGTTTAAACAAACTTGCAACAGAAATTAAACAAATACATTAGACAATCACACTTCTCTTACGCACACTTCTACTCATCACCCTTACATGACGTAAGAATGCTGAGTATAAAATCATAATGTTATTTGACAATACACAATTTGACGGTACACACACACACACGCACAATCAATTAATAGACACAGACATTTGTTTTTCGGTACTCTTAGCTAAATAAAAACTATGACAGACACAAATATTAATGTTTTAATTATCGTTTAATTTTTGAATAAATATCCTTGTGTCTATCAGAGTTATACGTACCTAATATATTGTTAATAATAAATTGAATTAAAATCTATTAATAAAAGACGATCACATTTTGACTTCTTTTAACGTATCGTTAGTAGGTAAATAAATACAAAAATAAAAATAAAACAAAGATCTACGTTCTGGGATCTTATTCGTTGGCATATATTTGCAGATGCGCAATTTTATTTCAATCTTAACGTTTAACGTTTTGATAATCATTAACGATTTGTTTCGACTCGGGCTTTGGAGACGGGTAGACGCACACAGAGGTTGTAATCAGACAAAGACACAAAATGGCAATCCCGCACGTCCACAAAGCGAAGACTTCGTCCTTGAATGTGCG
Source organism: Drusilla canaliculata (assembly GCA_027574885.2). Classification (NCBI taxonomy): domain Eukaryota; kingdom Metazoa; phylum Arthropoda; class Insecta; order Coleoptera; family Staphylinidae; genus Drusilla; species Drusilla canaliculata. The sequence continues at coordinate 4,845 of JAODGA020063710.1, forward strand.
TAAATTCGGGGTGAATCTACGAACGTATTATGGAAAGTCTTCGCTTTGTATCAATAATTATGGAGCGTAACGGGGGGAGGACGTAAACATTAAATATGGTGTTGATTTTCTTTTTTCTTTTGGTGGTTATAATAAACTTTGGACAATTATGGACATCCGCAAATAATATCTTCACTCTGGTTGTTTTTGGCTTTTGGCAAGGGCATTCTTCAGCAAACTCGATATAAATATACTTGATATTTAAAAAAAATTGGTTTTCGAGGTTTTTTTTTTGAAGATATGCGCAGTGAGATATAGAAAAATAATAAAAGTAAATACAAGGGAGTGTGCGGTGCCCGAGCAAAGCGGCCAGGTCGAGCCTCCGCTCTGAATATTTTCCACTTTTTTTGTTCTCGTTCTTTTTTTTTTAGTTGATTCGTCTCTATTCCGCAATTTGACGAGTTTCATACTCGGTTACTCGTTCTTTGGCAATATATAAATGAAAATCTTGCGTGAAAAATGTAACTTCACAAAAATGTTTTACCCCATATTACTCCTTTACATTTAAGACGGGGTAATTAATCAATTTAATGAAAATAAGTATTTAGTTAATTTTATGAAGGTGTCTATCCGTTGGTGTCTATTACGAGGTAGACATTTTTGAGAAAGTACACTTTTTGGTAGTTTGAGAAGCTCTACACTTAATCTTGATTAAGTAATAATGTGAGAAATAATTCATCATTCGGCCATAATTATCGAATCAAATGAGAGCGGGAGCGGGTTGTACTTACCTCTCGGTGTACTCGTCCATGTGTGCGTACGACTGAACAGAATTCTCCTCGATAAGGAACTTGACGCGTTGGTAGAAAGAGGCGGTCACCGATGGTGGTTGCTTTCTTAGGAGAACTTCAACGGGATCGTTGCTCGCTAAGCACATGATGTGATCGGCGCAACTTGCATGGGAGCAACACTCACTATCCGAACAATCAGTCATACCATCTGCACGAGAATAGAAGCAAGTACATTAACCTGACTCGAATATTCATACATTTTGACAGCAACACGAATTTGTAGAACGACAGATTATACAAACCATGATCGTTATCAATATCATCATTGCAACTCTGTTCCAGCGGGATGCTGCAATCCGAGCCGGCCCATCCCTGAATGCACACGCAGAGATAAGACCCATCTTCCATGGTACACTGGCCATGACCGGAGCAACCATTCTCACAACCAGCTAGAAAAAACAAACGTATTTTAATGCAGAATAATTTCGTCAAGTTTCTTTCGAGTTTTTCGCAGAAAGGAAGAGATTAGGTTAAAAACAAACCAGGGACAAACCGCTGACATTTTCCTACTCCCCTGGCTATAAATATATAAAGTTGAGCGTCGTTTCTAATTAACTGTTTTTCTTTTGCTACAACGTTCCGTGTTTTTAATTCTCTTTTTTGTGCTTTCCTCCTTAGGGAATGTGCTAATAACAACAAGGTGCGCATAGCAGTTATACAGGCATCAGACAAGGTAGATGAACATCCCCAAAACGCGGTACCTACATTTCTGTTCGTTGCCGCCGGCATCAGCAGGCTAGACTTAATCAGAAACGTAACGAGTAATAATGAAAATTTAAAATCCCGTTTTGGGTTCCCCCAGACCCGGTGGTGCACACTCAGCACATTTTCATTACGATCAATTTTTTTCTACTTTCTTAGTCCTTAGAGACCATCTTTGGTTTCTCCGCGAAAAAACGTGGTTTCACACTATTTGCTTCCTTCTAATTTATTTTACCGTTTTTATTGTTTACATTTTGGACGGTTCCTTTTCGGTTCTAGTAGTAGTACCTTAGTAAAAGAAGCACGGGTGACTGCAGTGTGCTCAGGGGGAAATACTGTCGAGAAGTTGGGTAAAATTGGGTTTTGTTAAATAATATATTTGTTCCGATAAGTGAGGGGGGAAAAAGGGCAGCCAACACGACGCACATATTTCGGCGTGCCATGAACATCGCCAACTTTTTCTCGTGAGTATGTTTGAAAATAGCTATGTATGTTTGTGAGTGTATGTGTATATAACAGGAAGCACATTCGTCGCAAACGTGAGTTTCGGTGTGAAATTAGAGAAGTTTCGCACGGTCGTCGCGAAACTATATTCACGCACGAGCACTGCATCCTCATACAAGCGCAGCCACCAGCTGAGCTTGCGCTTGAAGTGGCATATATGGATCTGAAGGGTGGCGGCAACGAAGAAGAAGAGGTAGTGATGGAGAGTAGTAGCGCGGACGAGGAAAAGGTCCAAATGGAAGTTGCTAAAGTTTCGCTCGCTGTGCGCCACTCAACTTGACTCTCAATATATCTGCAGTTTCGGTTACAGGGTGTACCGGAATACAAACTACAACTGTTTTACCAATAGCGCTGTTCTAGTGGTAGATGGAAGCGTAAGGAGGAAACTAGTAAAAGTCACTTACGTAGAGTGCAATGGCGTCCGTTCCATCCCTGCGAGCAGACGCACGTGCCGTTCCGACACTGGCCGTGCTCCTGGCACCGTGCGTCGCAGGGTAGCTGCTCGCAACGTGGTCCCGTCCAGCCCGGATCGCAGCGGCACTTGCCCGAATCGCATTTGCCATGCGAACCGCAATCCAAGTTGCACAAAGCTGCAAACACACATGAAATTAAGCCGTAACGCAATGTTAAATTACGACCGGGAGTCTCGACATTAGACAAAAGTATGCGGCATATACTGCAGACGCTAAACAAACTTAAGTGTGCCCCAAGCAGCCGAGGGGCTCCCTATTTTGGGTAAATCTAAAGTTGTCCGAAGCGAAGATGCTGTAGAATGTGTGTAAGTTTAGCAAAGCGCAAAAGTTTGCGTTTCAAGATTTGGTTGCATTTGCAGCATATGCCCCGAGCCCCAACTCTCCTCTTGTCTGTATGTCAATTTTCTGGCTTGGCGACATCAAAGGATGTGCTGGCCTCATTCGAGAATAGTAAAAGTTAAGCACGTACGCTGTGAGCAATCCGCGCCGGTCCAGTGCCGATGGCAGACGCACTTGCCCGCCTCCAGGTCGTACTCGCCGTGGTTGGCGCAGCTTGGCAGACACTTGTGCACCTGCTCGTCGATGAGATGACATCGATCGCCCTGCCAGCCGGCCTTGCAGTAGCACTGGCCCTGCACGCACGCACCGCGATCGGAGCACGTCGGGTCTTCGCAGTCGCGCTCCTCGCATCCGTCGCCCTTCCATCCTGCTTTGCAGCGGCACGAGCCGCGCACGCACTGCCCCCGCCCGCTGCAAGCCGCCACGCGGCACTCGCTATCCGGCACATCGCACTCGGGGCCCTTCCAGCCCTCCTCGCAGTGGCACAGCCCGCCGCCGTATTGACCGTGACCCGAGCACAGCACCGGACAGATACCTGCAAAACACGTGAACCCATGTGTCACACATAAATCACCCTCCGCTCGCCGGTAAAGCTGACAGCCCAACTCCCGCACCCTGCCTTGGAATCGGAGTTCCAATCCCAATCCGGAAAACATCTGAGACGCACGGCTACACACGCATGACCTACATGACACTTTGAGTATTGGCCATTAAAATAACTCCCTAGCCGCATGCGTATTCTGACACCTGCTCTATCCTAATAAATGAACCCTCCTCGTGGTCCAGGACTTATTAAAGTGACCTCCAAGATCAGGACATTGGAGACATTAACATGATAGATATACTTGGTGAAACGATTTTTCCTTACTAAACCCTTACAATACCAAAATCCACTTTGCCCCTTTTATACCTACTCTATACAAGTAATGATTAAATAGAAGCAAAAACCCTAAGCAATTTGAAGCTGTAAATGGATCTGACAAGTATTCAATAAAGCTTTGCTCAAAATAGAAGGTTCGGTTGATTCAACATTATCGTCGAATTTCAAGGTTCCCTAAATAAACCCGACGCCGACACGTGTGGCTAGGTACTCACTCTTGGAACAGTCAATGCCCTGGAATCCATCGATGCAGTCGCACTTGCCCAGGTAGCAGGAGCCCCTTCCGGAACAGTCGTTCGGACAAGTCGTGCTCACGCCCTCCGCCTCCGAGATGATCAAGGCGACAGCGTGCGGTTGCAGCTCGTCGTTGTACACGGACAGGAACCAGCGACCCGTGTCCAAATACTGCATCAGACTGACATTCACCAGCATAGTTTCCAACTCGGCGTCGCGCTTCGAGATAACGTGCGCGTCTAACTCGACGCCCAAATCCAGGGTGGGATGGGGCAGATCGGTCCCAGCACCGCGTTCCTCATCCGGCCCCAAACCCAACATCGTAAAGTCGATATTAACATGTGAGTAGAATGGCCCGCGTGGTGATTCCGAATCAGCCAAAATCTTCTTTGTGCCCTCATAGCTGCTCGAGATGCTGTCCAGCACGTCGGATCGATGCAGGTTTTTGTTGTTGTATGGAAAACGCATCTGCTTGTGGCGCAGCGTTGCCGCCATTGGGTCGAACTCATCGTCGTCGGGGTGCTCGCCGTTGACGGCGGAACGTTTTCGCAGGCGATGATCGACGCGGCCACCCTTTACAAACTCGGCAAAGTCGTACTGGGTGACGCTGGGCGCCACATTGCGGCGGCCGTAGACGGCAAAGTTGGCGCCCCACGGCAGAGTGAAGTTGAAGCGGATGAACGCCGGCTGCTTGTTGCGAAACTCGGAATTCCAGAACTGATACGGCGGAATGGTGGTGGCGTGCAGCGTATTCAGCTCGCGCACCTCCAGCAGTGGTGGCCATTGCGGCTGCGACTGGCTCTGCTGCTGCGGCTGCTGCAGCGAGCCGTGCGTCGTCACGCTCGAATGCTCCGCGGTGCTCGTCGGCAGGGATTCTGGCAAAACGAGAGAGAATGTGGCAAAATGTAAAATATACATGCATACTACTAACGGCAGACATGATAAGATAGAACTTGCTACTTGCTATGAATACAGAATGTCTTCATATGGCAAACAGCACCCAAAAATTCAATATTGACCCACTAAGCAACCAAAAATTGAACATAAACTTCAAGCTTAAAATCTAATGCAATATAGGCAACGTAGTCCGTATATTCTGTTCTAAAGTTTTGGTGGTGTATATGAAGACATTTGGTATACGTTGTTAGTTATGTGAACACAAAGTTCACATCCGTAATCGCGCAAGCAGAAAACCATAAAGTAGATAATTGTAGGAAACCCACTCCGCTGGAAAGGATGCAAACACAGATAAACCTCGCCATTTCACGAACAACGCGAGATAACCGTATTCAGTGGTGGTGTTTCCAGCGGAATAAAACGGAAAACGCGCCACAACATTGATGGAGCACCGTATTAATGGCGAAAACAATAGCTGTACATAGTACGTACCTTCTGTGGGTAATTGTGTCGAAACGGAGCCCTGCGTCATTTGGTCTTGCGTCACGTCCTTGACGTCCTGAACGAGGATGCAGTTCGTGGAATCCATATTCGGTTTCATAGAGCTGACAGCTGTGAATATGGAATATGCATGTAGGAAATTAGTCGCATTGCAAAGTGCATTTTGGCCAAAACGGGGAGGCATCAAATTTGCGAGTCAATTAGTGGCATACTGACGCTCCTAGCATAATTGCCGCTAGCAATCCGGGTGTAACTAATCCCAATCTTTCCGAAGGCATATACTATTGAAATTAAAAGACACGTGGCTTAAATTTGAAAAGTGAAAATTAAAATTAAAATTACTCCTCAAGGATCTTCAAAGAGGGGTTTTGTCATTTCGCCGTGTTCTCAAGCGTGCAATACGGAAGCCGGAAAACGATGACACACGCCCTCCACCCGTAAGAAATAAAGAATAGCTCCTTAATAAGGAAACGAGGAATTCTTTGCAGCGTGTCACCCCTCGTATGTGTGTATCTACAATATATGGAGCATTTGCGAATACAGAATTGCCTCCGCGATTGTTCCGTCTCGAGCTTGGGCGGGCTCGCCTTATATTTGAATCTAAATAGATTTTCCTTCCCCATCCCCGCTCCCAACAACCGCCTCGAGATGACGTGCGTTTCAATTTCCACTCTGAGCCTAGGTCTTTATAGGCTTCATAGAAAAATATGATTTCCTTATTTCCTCGATTTAGTCTCGTGCCTTATTTCTTTATGATACGTTGCCCTAACAATCTCGGGGAATACAAAGAGTCTCTGAGCTGGTGGCCTGGGGGATATAAACGAAGCAACGCCGGGGATAAAATGAAGAGCCAACAAAGTGCAACACAAGTGCAACACATGACGCAAACATCAAAGGCGCCAAATGCCCTTTTTAAACGTTTCTGATAAGTAGACGAATCCTTAAAATCACAATAATACGAGTTTTTTACATTATTTTCTATTAGAAGACAAAATAATATTTTTTTTTTTGAAGGGGGATGTTGAAACAAACCAAGAATAGGAATGCAAATATCTAGGGCGTATCTAAGGGGGCGGTCGTGTGTCCCATTACCGAGATTTGATATTGTTAGCATCGGTGGAAAATATGTAATTGGAAACTTAGTTTGTGTGCACAGCGCACAGTCGTACGTGCCTGCAAGCGCTCCCAACAAGCACTGGGAGAGAACACGAGCACCCGAAAACCACCCCGGAGCCACCACCAGGTTCGTGCTCCTCGTGTAGCGGGGGATAAACCAGATAGGGTGTGACATGACACATCGTCATAGTCATAAGTCAAACAAGTTATCCCAAAAGTTAGGCGTAGCAGAGCCAGCACAATGCAAGCCTATCTAAAACACCATAGCACAAGACTACAACACTACCAAACCCCGATGACTGGAAATCTCTTTAAAGAGAAGTGGAAGTGAGACAAACGAGATTCATGGTGTTAAGTGGGCGCCGAGGGGGTAGGACATTGTCAAGAAAATGATATATTTTAGCATTTTGTAAATGGGCCTAGACTCTAGTATTACAATTTACATTATTATGGGCTTCATGAAAAACGATTATGGGATCTAGCCATATTCTAGGATAAAAAAACACACACAATAGACATGTGATAGAGAGATAAAGGAGAGTCATTTATTTTGCAACCTATAGGGAGACACTATCGATAATAACGCATGAAAGTGGTTGGTTGTAGTAACACTTTGTTAACTGAAAACTACAAATTTGCAATTCTTATCACAGATGGCGTAAAAATGGAATAAAATTCGAATTTTTCAAAACCTATGCTAGTGATATTAAATTTCTCTCATAACACTTTCCTCCTTCTCTCTTTTTTTGCTAACCAGCTTGTGTCGGCTTGCATGATGAGATTCAATTTTATTTTTTATTATTTCAGCGCGCGGAAAGAAAGAGACACGTCCGCGTCGTTGTTGTTACGCGTGATGTATGGTTATGAAGGGCGGTGGCGGTGCTATTCAAATAAGGAAACGACGGGGCCTTCCACACTTCTGCTCCCTTGCCGCCCCCACACTCTCAAACACCCACAAACCGACGTATACTACGCGACAAACAAATGGGCGCCACGTAAATGCTAAATAGATTTTTCCGGCTTCCCTGCATGCACATTCGGACCCTCTCCAACGACTTTCACTCTGCATTTTGGTTATTTTACTTCCTCGTTCAACGCACACCGCGCATTCTTTTCCGGTTTTCTATTTTATACCTTAACCTGCACTCCTGCCCTCGCATGCCAACCGTATTTGTGTAATGGCGGGGCAGGAAGGACGCAAAAAGAGAGAGAAGAAAAGCTTTTATATTTCCATAACGCTGCTGTGTGCGCCAATGCAAAACTCTTTTTGCCTTTCATTCGCTGCGTTCATTCATTTCCCGGCTATTTCTGTTCCTATTCATTTGTATTTGCCTGCTTCTGGTCCGCAAGAATAAAAAAAAGAGAGAGAGAGAAAGCGGAGGACGTCCTCAACGGTCCTGTTCCTTATGTTCACGAGACCAGTCATTTCTTCATTATTCCATTCAAATGGGCGCCATTTATTAGCTTTATTTTGGCCAGTGTTCTTTTTTTCTTGTACTATGTTGCATTAAAGCGTTTTCCTGCGGCATATTGTCGCGAATTATGCAAAAGGTGAAAACAAAATGTCTGCCACTTTACCGCAAAGTCAATGCCGTTATGCCTAATAAGTTAATATGTTTTTGTTAATTTTGTTGGTGAATTTTGCGGTTACTTACCAGCAAAATATGCAAGCATGGCAGTGAGGGCGACAGCGAGCAGGATGAGCGCAATGCTGAGACACTTCCACGTGCAGCGATGCTGGCAGCGCTTATCAATGTGG
>JAODGA020063802.1:0-12351 GCA_027574885.2 Drusilla canaliculata
CACGCACACAGTGTTGTTTTTTTAGCCGCCCGCGCGTGTGTGAGACACTCTGTGCCGCCCCCCCCCCCTCTCTCTCTCTCTCTCTCTCTCTCTCTCTCTCTCTCTCTCTCTCTCTCTCTCTCTCTCTCTCTCTTTTAAATGGGACAAACGTGGACAAACACGGGATGAGCTAGATATGCATGCGCTTGTGTGCATACACCTGTTCCTCGGCTGCGCGACATCATTACGCACGTCTGGAGGCGGACAATGCGGCGCGTTGTCCGAAAGATATACAAAACCATCGCCGCGCCGCCGCCTCCTCCTCGGCTGGCGTGCTGAAACTTGCGCTCGGATGATCATGTTGTGCGGCGCCGCCCATGATTGCAAACAACGCGGCGTGCGGCGCAAACAACTCGTGTAGCCGCAGCGAGATAATGCTGATAAACGCTCAATGAACGTCCGCATCTGCGCACGCCGCTCATTATTTATTTGCGCGGCGGCGCAAGTTGTCTGAATGCCAGCCGTTCTGACTTTCCGGGAATTTCCGGGTGCGCCATTGGGACCACCGCACGAATGTTTCATGCTGGTTTCCTGAGATTTTTCAATCTGCTTGAGTGAAAATCTCACATTGATATTGCAGATTCCTTTTGGTGAGCCTGACTGAAAGGCACGACGAACAATCGTCAAAGTTTTAACATCATTTAAAACTAGCACAATGATTTGATCAAATTTAAAAGTAGAACTTTGCAAAATTGAGTCAAGGAATCACTAATGTTTACTGGCAGAGATTTATACAACGTTTTTTCGTTTAACTCGTCCGAATGATCATTTTACATCGTTTTTATAAATTCCTGCTGCACTTACCTTGGAAACAATTAATACACATTGAGATTCCTGGAGAATTGTAGACATTCGTTGAGAATCGTGGAGATTGGACCAACCATAACGCTGCCTTCTTTATTCTCACTAGTGAAGATAATTGCTCTTTCCATAACCACATGCGTAAGTAGTCATAATGTGCAAGTTTACATGCCCGGAAACCGTTCAACAGTTACGCTATGAGTTTCATATCAACACTTGTTACGATATGGAATATCGATCGTTTCCTCCGTGCAAGGCTTGCTATACGCAGTCTACTATATGTAACGGATGCGTCATTGTCTGTTGTTTCATGCACATGTATAAACAGCAAAAGATTTTTCAATCTGTTTGAGTGAAAACCTCACGTTCATATTGCAGATACCTTTTAGTGATCCTGACTGAAAGGCAAAAGGAACAATCGTTAAAGTTGTAACATCATTAAGAACTGGCACAATGATTTGATCAAATTTAAAAGTAGAACTTTGCAAAATGGAGTCAAGGAATCACTTATGTTTACTGGCAGAGTTTTGTACAACGTTTTTTTGTTTAACTCGTCTGAAAAATCACTTCACATCGTTCTTATAAATTTTTGCTGCACTTACCTTGGAAACAATCAATACACATTGAGATTCCTGGAGAATCGTAGACATTCGTTGAGAATCGTGGAGATTGGACCAACCATAACGCTGCCTTCTTTATTCTCATTAGTGACGATAATTGCTTTTTCCATAACCACATGCGAAAGTAGTCATAATGTGCAAGTTTACATGCCCGGAAACCGTGCAACAGTTACAGTTACGCTATGAGTTTCATATCAACACTTGTTACGATATGGGATATTGATCGTTTCCTCCGTGCAAGGCTTGCTATACGCAGTCTACCATATGTAACGCATACGTCATTGTCCGTCGCTTCACGCACATGTATACGCAGTAAAATAAACTAAATATGACTCGAAACCAGGTGAATAAACAGATAAATTATATCATTTAAATAACCGCTTGCAGATTACTGGGAAGTACACTCAGTGAAAACAGAAGTGCGGCGGATGTTTACTCAACTCAATTATATGACAACATTTTCTTCTCTCTCTCTCTTTCTCTTTCTAATTCTTGCGTAGTGCAGCCGAATTTCGACACAAAATAAAGCACTTCACGTGTGATGCATTCCCGACGCTTTTTGTTATCGGCGTATTTACACATTTTCTCCTTGTTTTCCGCCTCGCCCTACATAAGGCGCATGCCGTCATTTAAAAATAAAATCACGCTGGATGAGTGCGCGCTTCGGGTGTAGTTGCACACGCGCGTCTAGCACCTCTTCGGCGACTTGTAGGAGTTCGTCGCTGCTTTTTTCCCTTCACTTGCGCGCTCACCCGACCGAGCGATGGCTGGCGTTCTTTTATTTTTATTTTTTATTTTTCCGCCACGCATTCGAAGGCGTGCGAGCATGATTTATTTCCGTGTTAACACGCGCGTCGAGACCGCCCCGACCGTCTGGCGGCGGCAGCACTCTCCTTACTAATTACCAAAGCGGATTATAATTCACAACAACTATAAATATAATCGCGCAATACGCATGCCATCGGCGCCGACGCCAACGGCCCCAAAACGCCTAATTTTTATGTTATTCCAGCTTGGGGATTAATTGCGACACGCATGATTAGCGGCGCTGTGTGTACGTACACATCTGTCGCATGTCGCGCCACGCGCCCATGCGCCCGAAAAAGCAATAACGTTTTAATCACTTTCTTTCGATTATCGACAGCTGTCTGCAATATTTTCATCAAACTAACGTAATATTACTTGCTTTCAGGTGAGTTCCGTTCATTTCGCTTTATATGGCCAAGGCACATTCCACGTAAGTGCACATGCAAATAAAACACGGAAAAAAAAATCAACGAAACGAAAACTTTGCGCATATTGTTGTTAATTAAATTGTCAAAGTGCTGATTTCCCTCGAGCGCACACGTGCTGACGTGGTGCAATTGTTTCAGCAACTTTTATTTCAACTAATATCCGAAGTTGCGCAGTAAATTGCAGTTCTGCGGTGGAGAGAGGCGCAAAAAAAAGCGCACATACACACACAATGCAAATTTCACTAGCAATCTACATTATTAAAGGGGCACTTACGCCGCGCGAAACAATGGAGCATTTTACTTTAAATTTGCAGTTAAATTGTCGAAATTTTCAACTTTTTGCTCGCATTTTAGTTATTCGGATTTGTACAAACCGTATTTATAAATATACAAAATTGCTGTATTTCGAAATCATCGACGTACGCGCAAATAGCGCTAAACCAAGCACAATATATTTGTAAATATAACTCGAGCGTATGTGAGGCTATTTTCTATATTTTGTTATAGCGACTACTAAAATAAGTCCGGCGTTATAATAATTAGGTGTATCATTTGCAGTAAATACTCTGGACTTTAATTAACACGCGCGCGCATTTATTTGTAGATTATTTACGGGAATATCTCTGACGCCCGGGGGTGCAGCAACGCGTGGCGGTGGCGGTGGCGGCGCGATTCGTCACACGCGCAATTATCGAAAATATCAATAAGCGCAATACAACAAAGAATGATCGAATTGTTTTAATGAATGGCTTGCATATCAGTACGCAGTGAGACGCGTAATTAAATTAAAGCGCAGTTTATCTGAGCGTGCGTGTGTTTTCATATCTAATTAAGTTCGAAAATTGGAAAACAAAATCGAAATAAACAACTTTTAATCGAATGCGGTGCCGTGGCTGTGGCACGGCGTATGCAATAAATCGCAAAACCGAATATTTCTCGGAAAATCCGGTAAATGCACACATATCGTGCGATTGCGCTTCGCGGAAATCGCTCGAAGGTTGCAAATGCGTTTTATCAGCGAAAGCAGTCACGCCACACCAGCTGGATTGAGGTGAAATTATTTTTTTTGCATACCTGGCCTGAATATGAAGTATACCTAATCACTAGGCGATGTAATAACGCTTTAGATTCATTATTAGCCTCTAATAGTTCTTTACCCAATTAGTTGAACAAAACCACTAAAACGGCGTTGCTCGCACATTTTACGGTATTCGTTGAGTAAAGTACTATTTTTACTGTCTATGTGTGTGGGTGTACAGGTAGGCGCTATTGTTTTTAGAAGGGTTAAATGATTGCATTACCTTGTGCGGTTTCGTGAATAATTACACAGCACCTCAAAAAAAAGAGAGAATGTTGGCCTTATGTTGTGTACGCCAGCCGGGCGAATCCGAAACTTACACTAATTAAACTTAATTTGACAGATAATTGAATAATTAATCAAGCTGCTTAGTGTGTGCGTCTCGGCTTAGAGTTTGTGCCGGGAAGTCGAGGGTTGGCAGCGTTGCAAGGGTTACGAGTGTGGTTTTTGCCACTGGATGCTTCCGACAGCGAACACCTGGGATGAGTTTTGGTTATGTTTAGACATGCTCTTAACATTAAATGTTTCTTACATTTAATGTTTTAAGATGAAAAACTACTTCGCTAACTGACTAGAGTGTTTCTATTCGTGTTCAGCTTGTGTGAGTTTATCCCCCACCACCTGCAACCAGCACCTCTAGTGGTGGTTTGATTCAAATTTATAGCATTATGAGTTGCCTAGGTTGTTACTATGATTAGTAATTTGGGTCATTGAATGTAAAAACATGAATTCAAAACTTCTACTGGTATTTCATAAAATTCTGTAGCTTACGTCGAATTTTTGTAGGTTTTTGCGATTATTGATGTATTTATCCTTAAATATTGTAAGTTATTAATGTCTGTTTTCGAAACTCTTTGAGTTTGACCTTTGACACGTAAATGTGTGGCATTTTCAAGTCCCGCACTCTCGACTTGTCAACTCTTTGACGCTGAGCCCATGAGTTCGTAAATTTGTTGAAGATGTTTGAAGTTGGGAAAATTGTTGGAAATTGCGCACACGTTGCTCGTATTCATACATCTACCCGTACCTATACCCAGACAGCCCTCCACACCCCACACACACATATATAAACACATCCATACACATAGCGTTCATTCTTTTTGGCGCTGCCGCCCCCAGGAGCGTGTTCGGCGTATTTCGCAACACGTGTAAGCCGCGCTCCTGACATACGAGCGCGGCTGGCAAGCACAGGTTGTGTGCGGCTTGCGTTACATTACGTTGGCGACAGCGGCGGAGGCGGTGGCGGCGGCACGCTCGTTGTTAAAATATCGCTCGCGGCCGATCCCTTAAACATGTGTTAGACGCGTCGAATGAATGAAGTATTCGCCGACGCGGAATGTAGACATTGCTTAATAACGCGTCTCGTCGGGCCGCCCTCGCGCATGCGCCACCCCCTAAAAACACGCTCACGCAAATGCGAAAGAAAAAACTGGAAGAAAACGGAGCTAAAAAAAAGCACGCTCTGGAGAGTCGCAAAAAAATCGATTATAGACCCCCGCGTTTGTGTATTTTTTGCCTGCGTTTCTTTTTTTCATGCGTGTGTGTGTGTGTGTGTGTGTTTTCTCTCCCGCATGAACCGCGTGTTTCTTGCTGTGCTACCCTTACGCCGCCATCCGCATTCGCTGTTGCTCCGCCGGCGATCGCAGGTTTTTTTGTGCCACTCGTATATGTTGTTCGTACGTGGGGGTGGCATGTATGTACGCCGCTTTTGTATCGTGTTTTCGCTCTCGTTCCGACTGTCAATATTAGTTCGGTTTGATTGAATGCCACGCTTTATATTTATTAGACTGGTGTATGCATGCACCATTAAACTTAAATAATGCACGTCGCACTCGCGCAGGAGAGGGGGCGGTAGGTTGGTTGGTGGCGTTATTGTCGGCCGCTCGTCAGCCCACGCAGCTTGCGCGCGGCGGCCGGCGATGAATAAAAATTGACATTTCGCGCTAAAAAAATATAACGGCGCCGAAAACGAGTAAATACGCATATCACAAGCCGGAGCAAAAAGGGGTGCACGCATAAAGTCTCACACACAGACACACAGAAACGCACACACACACACAGAGACCAAACAAAAAAAAGCAAAAGTCATCCGGCTTTCGCAACAGCTGCCAAAAATCGCTTTAATCTTGCAGCCGGGACGATGTATAAACAATCAGCGCGCGCGCGCCTCTTTAATCGATATTCAATCAGGGGTGTTCCAGCGTAATGCGAGAAGTGCGATGCGATCATCTAATTCCTTTAAATCCCGAACGCGTCTCGCCGAGGCCACTCGCCGATGATACACTCCCCACGGCGCGCCGACTCTTTTGCGGAGATTGATAGCAAGTTCGGACTATCAATGCGCTTGTTTATCGCTTTATTTCGTATACAAGCAGCGAGGGTGCGCGGATCTTCAAAGCGCCCGCTTGAACCCTCGCGCAGGTCGGGTCGAGTTTTTGGAATGCGTGCGCGGATTACGTTTCCTTCTTGATAAGACTTCCGGAGATGCGGATTTAGAAGGCGAAGGACTTGGCAACTGCGCAAGGGCATTATATACCTACGCCTTCCAACGGTAATTGAATTATACAACTCAGTATTAGCATGTTTAATCAAAGCCCAAAGTATTTATACTTTGTTTGACTCGTGTTTTATTTTTACCTGCGAACATTTAAGGTCTATGTATGCATAACTTAACATGGTGTTAACACTTTAGCCCCATGGTGTTAGGTGTTTCCGATGAATCTATGGAAAGTAAAATTATCGTCATTTGTACAAGATGGCACTGTAAAATCTTTCAGCATTATATACAAATTATAATTGTAGAAATTAGGCTTGTGCGTCTATTGTTTGTTTAAAGTTTGTAAAATTCCATTTGTGGTGGCGGCAAAAAGTTGCATCTGCAAACAACTAAACGAACATCTTTTCATCTCGACAATGTGATGCAATTTTATTCATTCCAACTTTATTTCAACCATGAATGCATAATTTACAAAGAGATTAGCTATGTGCGTTCGCGAATGGTTTGGCGGCGGTGGCGGCGGGCGACTGGCAGCTGGCTTTTGTGTGGATACAGCTAACAAGCAACTTTTTGTCTTTTCCCGCGTCTGTTTTCCATTCGCTTGTCGCAGCGTGTGTCCCATTAATGCGTTATTAAAGCCGCCGTTCGGGCGCACTGCAGCCTTCCTACTTCATGCCACATCGGCTCCGACGCCGGCGTACATTTTCCACCGCTAAACATTTTCAGAACTACGCAAGTTTCTGAAAAAAGATGAGACATACGCACACAACACGCAAAGCGGAGCGAGTGCAAAAAAAACACAACACGCGACTAATGTTAGACTCGCCGGGCGACTCATTCAAGTGCGGCGTCGTTTTTCCCGCTCATTCATGAGTAACGCATTTCCTAATTAACACACCAGCGCGTCGGTAATTGCGCGCACGTGATGTGCTCACGTCTGTGTGTGTGCTGCGCATGTAAATGTTTTACGCGTGCGTTTTCTTGCATTGCGCGCTAATTGCAGAGACACAGTGAATCAGAGGCGTGAGGCGGGGGTGGCGCGAGATTGGATTATTTATGCTAATTTGCGGGAGACGTTCGTGCATTATCTTATTGCGGCCAGCTGCTTGCTGATGGATAACGCGAGGCTGGCGCGAAAAGTTTCGGTAAAAATGTGGAAATAAAACAGCGTGCGTGCTGTTGCCGCCCCCCCATCGTACACGCAAGCGCAGCACAAAAGAGCGCAAGAAATAAGAGTAACGAACATCGGCCGAAATTATCTCCTCACTTCAAACGCGAGCGCGTGGTGCGATTTCGAAAGTTATATCTGTTTCGCGTTTTCCTGCGCTTCGCGTTTGCTTTCTTTCGGCACGTTGTGGATTTTTCCCTCTTGCCGCCGCGCGGTCGTATCGCCGTCGAAAACCTCATTCTCGAGTTAACAACGTTAGCGCAGGCGGTTGGCGGCGGCGGCGGCGGTGGCGGCAACGTGCCCGAGACGGCCGAGATAACGAATCATCGGAATTTAAACTTTTCTTTTATACTTCGGCTTTTATTTCGTTTTATTCGCGAGCGTGCTTCATTTCTTCGGCCGACGACGGCGGCAGTGGCAGCGACGGTGCTATCTCACGTACTCTTGAGGTGGCGCCGGAGTGGGGGTGGTAATAAAAATCTAATGAAAATAAACAGAGAGCACGGGAACATGGGACGGCGCTTCCCGGGGGTTTGGAAAAATTCGCCGCGTCGGATTTGCGGAATTTACGGCGATTTTCGGGAGACGCGTTTTTTCACTTTTGTAGCGCGTGCGGTTGCAGTTAATTAAACCCTTCCGTTTTTTTAGTAGCGCACGCACCCCATCCGAACCAACAAGTCCGATGCGACGCACATAAATTTGACGGTAATTAATCTACGCCGCGGCGCGGCGGCGGCGCCAAGCAACGCGAGACTTTTGTGGGGCATCAAGTTTGATGTATTCTTCAAAACGCCTTGTGACAGTTTGTCATCTTTAGGGCTTTGTGAGATTATGCCAACAAGGAGTGAAAAAAAGTAAAAGTAATCAATTATAGTCTACTCTTAGAGGATATATTTACTGTTCAGGTTAAAATATCGAAATATTGAACAAACAAGGATCAATATAATTGATATTGGTATAGTCATCGATAAACAATGTAAAAACATCTAAAACGAAGCAGAAACAAGTTTTTCAAAACTAGTGAAGATAAGAATTGCAGCGTTGTGGTTGCTTCAAATTTCCACACTTCTCGAAGATTCTCCACGAATTGATAATGATGAAGCTTTATTTCAAATGCAAATAACCAATACGGTACACCCAACGCAAGTTTGGTTTGAACGCTGAATTATAGATAAAAACCAATTTTCTTATAAGAACATGCGTGTATTGTAAGTTGTTAGGAATCTTGAATTTCTCTCAAATGTCTTTACAACGATTTTGTAATATTATCAGTAACACCATTGATGACCATTGATGACCGTCTCGGTAGGAAGTCATTCAGTAAACTGGAATCTCAAATTCGTGTCCTAGAAGCCCAGCTAACTAATTCATGCGAGACGTTTCCCCCGAATCCCCAAATCGGTCATCGTCGACTGTTGTTGCACTCAAACGGGCCGTTTCGACAATGCACGAGCGTCGTTTTCGTTTGCGTCGTCCTTAATTCGTCCTCGTGAGCGTCCCAAAACCTCGAGCACAACCTCGGCGTTCGCCATTGTTCGCACGTACAACAGCAAATACTGGCCCTTGAATTATTGATACCGCACTTGCAACGCCGCGGAAGCACTGGAAAAACTCACATGTAGTGCACACCGCTCGTCGCTTTTCATAACGCTGTATAAATTTCTAAAGGAAATTGCTGCGGATGCTTCCAGCGACCACTTTGGGCCTGCAGTAAATGCAGCACAGACGCACACCGCAACACGCCAAAAAAAAGAAGAGCCACAACGGGAAATTGTTATGTTATTGTGTTATTATTGCATTAGCCGTAACTTGCCTGGCGGGCGGGGGGGGCGGGGTTACTACAATGAGGCGGAGTTGCGTAAGCGGGGCGTACGCCGAGGACAACAGCCCGGAACGCCGTTCGCAGTCAATTTCGCGGAAAGTACGCGAGACAATGTGGAAAAAGCCACGTAATTGAGAACGAATTTGATATGATGAAAAAAGGCGAGGGAAAAAATTCAATTCAACAAGGTCGGAATTAATGACTCCTTAAGTCTTTTCAGCATAATTAAATTACGCAAAACGATGCTGGCGCGCTGGCGATGCTCAACTTTGGGCTGGCCTGACGGCGGTAGGGGGCGGCGGCAGCGGCGCATTAGCTCTCGTCGAGAGTGCACTTTAACCCAAAAAAGCGACGGATCCACTTCTTATTATCCCCTGCTACGCGGGGGGCGTTTTCTTGTACACCACCCGCGCGACAAAAGAAAAATCCACTTGTGGGTTAATATTTTTAATTACGACCACAGCGTATCGGGTCGAGTGGTCCTTTGTCCTCTGTGCCATCCATATTCGTCTTCATAAAGCGGCGCTACACGCAAAATATTTATCTTGCTTGAATTTAATTCATTTTAATTGGAATTATATTAATTGCGGAGAGTTTCATTTTGGCCAGGGAGAGGTTTTATTTTTGTTTAAGCAGTGCCTTCTGGCGGATTTTCATTAATAATCAGTTGTGTATTACCAACGGACAACTTTGCTCATTTTGTCTTTGAGGAAAATTGGACTTAAGTTGGGGTAAATATACTTTTCCTGAAAATTAAATGTTATTGTTTATTATATTGTAAATACTTAAGTATTCAAGACAATATTCTTAGTTAATTTATTTATCAAAAAGTACCTATCCCGACTTTGTTCGTTTTGCTCCAAAAATGTAAATGTTTTGATACATATTATCTTACCTTAAATGAAGACAATTCCAACAAAATAAGAAAATATCAATATATTTTCTTTCTTTCTTATGTTTATGTATATGGAGTATAAATTTCTGCGCAAATTAAGCAAATATCATTTTATCTCATTAGGGAAATGCACATTTCCACAAACTATTCTTTCCGTCCCCGAGGGGGGCAATGATAACGAAATTAGGAATTCGTTAATTAGTGCGCAATGTCGCCGAAGCCATGGCATTGCCACAGCGGGCCAAAACTACAAAACTCGTCGAACACTTAATCTAATAACAGCGCTGCGGTGACGAAGGGAAATTATTGATAATCATCACTTCCGGAGCGCTCCGCACGCAACTATCACTGCTACCAAACTCTCGCCGCCACGGTGTCGATATTATTCAAACCGCGAGACGAAGTTGGCGCCGCCGCCGCCGGTGGCGCAAAATTAAAACTTTTAATTGCCATTTTCTTTTGCGTGATACTCCATCGTGCAGGAAAAAAGAGGAACGTATTAATCACGCTCGAGGTATAAATTTTTTTCGAAACTTTCCAATAATTGAATTCATCATAGCGCAGCAGTAGCAGCAGCAGCTCCGCAAAAGAATAACACAATCGAATTGCCTCCGAATTTAACCGGCAATAACGCGCCAACGGTGGATGTCGCGCGCAATTCCATCCACCGCTGGCCTCATTGCGCGGCCTCTTCATTTCTTCCGGTGGCCGGAAGGCCGCGCACTGCGGGCCATCGATGGCATCGTTTCAATATCTTTTTATTCTAACACACACACGTATACACACACGCACAGGCGCTTTTAATGAGAATCTCGAGCGGATTCTTGCTGGTGGAGCACGGACAAACTTTTTTAATATTTCATACGCGGCGTGGAACTACGAGTACAAAAAAAAATCGAATAATTGCGTCACTGATTCTTGCCCGTACTTTTTTCCTTGCTGAAAAACCTGCATGAATATTCAATTCTGCAAGTTTCAGGTCGGCTTGAAATTAAATTTCAAGATTCACGAGTTTTATTCGCAGCGGAATCGGGTAACATCTCAATTAGATGCAAGATGCACAAAGATCAGTTTATCACTTGCACACACACATACATACAGACACACACACAATGCGCTTGCGCTGGAATAATGTGCGTGCTGCGCTTTTATTGCCACTTAAGTTAAGCTAAGCAAAGGCTACCCAAGTAGCCGAGATTGTGCGCTACTGCTGCCGCTGCGCATGTGCGGCTTTTGTCGATGGCCGCGCGGCGATAGCGCCGCGCCACACGCGTCGAAAGCTCTCAGAAAGCTCTCGCCGCAACACACTTGCTTGCTTGCTGCTGCGATTTTACGTCGACCGCAGCATCCCGGACGCACTCAGCTGGCCCGCTATCGTGCGCATCTGTTTTCTCCGCTTGGCGTTATCGCGGCGTGATCACACCAGTACGAAAAAGCGCGCGCCGCAAAAGCCGCATGAGCATGTGCTTTTTATTGTGTTTATTACGCAAACACACACGCGCGCGCCCCGCCGCGTCGACTTTCGACGTTTGCAGCTCGGAATTTGGCTGCGCGAAGACGGTCTCTCTGTGTGCTTTTTTTAATGTCGCACGTTTCGACGGGAAGTCGGGACATAAATTATTTATCGCTCTTGTGCCAATTGCAGTGCCGCGTAACTCGCGCAAGTCGTAATCATAAAAACTAACTAGTTAGACTAGTCCTTAATATTCCTGCTATGGTGATTTATGCGCTTTTTTATGATTTACTACTTGCGTTGCACTCTAATGTGCTCGCAAAAACGCCTTTTTGAGTGTTATTTTCTTCAACTTGAAGTTTTTTTTACGTGACTAATATTTGATTAATTAGAAACTCGACTATGTTTAGCTGAATAATCTGTTTATACTTGTAAACACTATTTAGTAAAGTAGTGACGCTTCAGAGCCAATAACAGTGGAATCGAACCAGTAGCGGCTCGTGGATATTATTTCTGGAAGTGCTGCTTATACAGCAGTTGCTCGATAAGGTGAACTTCAAACCAAATGTTTACGTTGTCGCGTGTTCCGTTACGAAATGTTTGTTTACGTTAACGTAATCAACGAGGTCGGAAATTAAAAATATAGAAACAATCTAGGAACATTTTTCGGTCAAAATCTATCAACTTTTCACCGAAAAATGTCTATAATCAACTTTGACTGTAAATATCTCAGAAACTATTTC
>JAODGA020063826.1:0-20934 GCA_027574885.2 Drusilla canaliculata
TAGTTATTTTCTTGTTAAACTTTAAAAATGGTCAATATGTCATATGCCATCATATGTGAGCAAATTCTTTTTGGAAACAAAATGGCGGATGAGCATACTCACATCTATAGAGCCTTAGATATTCAGCTCGTATACCGACATCTATGCAATTGGTTCTAAACTGTTCCGAAGCAGGGTTCCATTATTGTTAGACTGTTTCAAGATGTCTTTTCATCAGGATTTCATAATCCGTGACAAGAAGCATTTAATATGTATACAAGACGCAACATCAAGTGCTTTTTGGCCGTTCTTTGTGCGCAAATTAGGATTGGCACCATAATTCACCAACAACTCGACTGTCTTGAGGTGACCTTGTCGTGCAGCATGGTGCAGTGCGGTCATGCCTTTTTTGTCTGGATCATTCACATCTAAACCTAGCTTGCTGCTCAACAGGATATTGCAAATTTGCCAGTGATTCCCGCGAGCAGCGCCATGCAATGCCGTCCACCCGCTATCGGGTCTACGAGCCGTCTCAGTTCTGGTCAAGAAGGGTAAGAGATAGATGACTCGCTTCTCATCGCCCTCAAAGCAGGCACTATAAAAATGATCTCTGATTTTAGGATATGAATTGAATACTTCCGGCTGAAGTGCTGCTTCACTGGTGTAATCACTTGATTGGCTATCTGTAGACTGGTAGGTTTTAGCTTTATGGTCTGAATATCTGCATTTCTCGTCCCTATCATTACGATATATTCCCGGATTGAGATAGCATTTATCGAAGACCACCTTCAGATATTCGCCTGATTGTATCACTGCTTGATTGTATTTGTTGCGTGCTTCCAGATATGTCATCTTTCTATAGACACTATCCAGCATGGTGGATACATCTCGTGTGCGGGCCCATGTCATAAATTCTTCACATAAATAGTGGATGAATAAGGACCCTATGTGTTCCCAACGAAGGGCAACCATATCTAAGAAGAAGCATAATTCCGTTTGTTAGTTGTTGAGTAAAATGACCGAAGATCATACCTGGATTGGTAGCATAAGCAATGATCAAATCTGATGTAACAGGCATTATGGAGTTTGATGCAACATTTCCATCATATCTAGCAACAGAAACAGACCCAGCGCCACGATTTTCATTCTGACCCCTATAATTGTATTATAATCATAGATCAATAATGAGAAGGTTTTTGTATACTAAACATGTGTACCTGCAAGTTTGAAAGAACAATAACTTTGGTTTGTTCTCCATCCCGGTGCAATTCGCGTTGTTAAAGAGTTCTCGAACATCGCGATAGAAAATCTTGTCTCCATTTTCAGCGTTAAAGTAATCCTGACTACTCTCATTATTACCATGACTCATTATGAAAACAATTAACATGTCAGGTCCATTCGTTTTAGTGTTACGGCATGTTGAATTTAATGCTCTTATTATATCATTTTTTGAACGTGTATTTTGTTCTATGTCTATAGTAAATCCACCCATTTGCGAAAAGAGTTCGTGTAGGTTCTCCACGTCGATTTCGGACCCAACGCGACTATCGCAATTGACTACGTGTTTCACATTGATTATCTTGATAACACCTCGATTCTTCGAGGTTGTTCTATAGACATGTAAGCCTTCCTTCTCGTGTTTTTGTTTGTTGTTGAAGTGCTTTGCTTTTTGCACGTTAATTATTAGCCGTTCAGCAGGTACCTCGATAGACATTTTAGGACTTAATGCTGGAAATACCAGAACACCGAACTTTTATATTGCCATGTTTGTATTTGCATTTGATTAGTTAAGATAAACTCAGAAAACTAACGCCTGCACTAAATCGTTTCTATATCAAATCACTGCTAAGTTTGCAATAATCTTGGAAGTTGTTATCGCAGGTATCGACTCTCATTCTAAACTTATCTATAAGAACACTATATAAATAAGAGGATTTTATGCATTTTATTTAAACATTTTTACATTAGAACATGCCCAATTATATTGTTGATTATTGTTGTCACATAAGCATATACAGAAGTCGCTAAAAATGTATTATGAAGCATGCACAGGAATATCACATATCATAGTACCACAATTTTAGATTCCTCACTTCACACAAACTTCCACGTGGCATTCTACTTAGGGTTTAGAAGCAGTTCAGATTTTCGTGGCCTTGCTCGAGGACGTCGCCAAATTCGCTCAATAAAGGACAGTATTGTTTCCCATAGTTTTGCCAAGATCATATAGAGAATGAAATTCTGTACCAGTCGTATAAGGACTTCTGTAAATTGAAGCATCTTCGTATATTCGCAAATTTATAAATCTGTTGTATATGCAGCAGAGGAATCGGATAAAAAATACGAGGGATGTCATAAGTAAAATTGTGACCGACGTGTGATTGAAATAATGTGACATGTTTCTGTGGGAACCGTAGATTACTTCCCACAGAAATATGTTCACAACTAAACGCAATTTGTTTTGCTGCTTTATTTAATATGAAGTCTTTCAAATTCGGATCACTGCGGTATTACTTGTTCCAATTTTCTCCATTCTTGAAAAGAGCAAAACTGTAATCACTGTGGCGCCATCACAACGCGACCAGCAATAATAACAGAATTGAATATAGCGTTCTGTAAGTTTTAAAATAAACAATAATATACTAAATGTTCATAATACATTAATAGAATCTGATTTTTTTATTTCTCCAAAAACCAATTAGTTGCTTCCATTATTTTAAATGAAAAATAGTTTATTTCAAAAAAAGAAAAGAAAATATTTTAATAAAGTGTAAAAATATACATGTAAACGGATTTAGTTAATGTTTACTTAGCACTTAGAATATGGTGGGAGCTAATCTCTTTACCAAAACACTATCTATCGATTTGTGGTTTGTTTGGTGATAGCTCAAACAGAGCCTTATATAAATATTTGAATTCGTTGCTTCTAAGTTATTCACGTTCAGTGTTTTAATAACATTAAATTTTAGCTCAACATAAATTGAATAAATCAGAGAATAATGGCTGATTCAATTCTTCAGCTAAGCGAAGAGAAAGTCTTGAAATACCTAGACTGGGAGTCGATTATTAAAGTCGTACAACATGCACTGGCAAACGTACAAGATACCACGCAATGCATCCAAACACCTCGTTCTATCATCAATGTCCCAAATGGGGTAGCAATGTTTACAATGCCTGGGTACGTGAAAGAAGCAAACAAGCAAGGCGCACTTGCTTGTAAGTTCCTCACCGTCGGCAGCGGCACTGGCTCGACTCGCCAACCTAGCCATTTGGCGAAAATCATACTGTTTGACGACGTCACCGGTGCACTATTGGCCGTATGTCTTTCCACTGACTATGTTCTCACGTTGTGCCTTTGCTGGAATGTGCCATTTTGATTTTTAGCTCATGGCCGCTTCGGGGATAACCGAATGGCGAACGGCGGCCGCCACGGTAGTGGCCACAAAACCGTTCATTAAAGACCCACCTGGAATTCTGGCCATTCTTGGTGCTGGTGCCCAGGGACGCATTCATGCGATTGCATTTCAGCATGCATTCCGATTTAAGCAGGTGCGTTGCCGATGAAACTTGCCTTGCAAATTTGTAACTCGGACCCTAGGTGCGCATCTGGAATCGTAGTCCCGCGAAAGCCGAGCAACTCGTTGGGGAACTACGTCAGACATTCCCGAATGTGTCCTTTGATGTTAGTGCCACGGTGGAAGCGTGCCTGAATAACGCGGATGTTATTGTAACAACCACAGCAGCAACCAAACCAATTGTCAAGTTAGAGTGGGTTAAAAATGGCGCGCATATCAATGGTATTGTTTGTTAATTTTGGGAAAGAGTCAACTATTAATTATATTTACAGCTTTGGGCGTCGGAAATCGTGGTGTCTACGAACTAGATCTTAAAATCTACGAAGCTGGTCCGGTTTGGGTAGACTACATGCAAGCTGCACAGACCGAAATGGAGAATGTGATCAATCATGGCATAACCCTAAGAGGCGAAATTGGCGCCATAATTAACGGAACTGCAACTAAGCCAATAAATCCCCGTCTCACAATCTTCCAAAGTTTAGGTTAGTTCTATATATTAAATTATTGCGTTCACTCTTGTTTCTCTCTTTTTTCTCTAAGTATTCGCTCATTTTCTGGCTATTTATACATATTTGCTTTATCAATGAAGTGGTTTATCTTTTGTTTATTTTAGGTATGGCTATAGAAGATTGCGCTGTAGCACGCCTGGTTTACGATAAGTATTTGTCAGAGAAACGCTCCACAAACTGAATAAATATATGTTGAGATAACTCAATGCGTGTTTTGCTTTCACCCAGCGAACCGCCTCGCAATCACAGTCCCGGCTGTGAACTCGTGTAATTCGATTTGTCTCTGCTAATGCGATTAGTTGACGATGCACGCTGACGACGGTGCCCAGTGGCATTGTTAGCAAGTACAAAGCGTATTAGATTTGCGCCTTGATGGGCGTTGTCGCAGATTTTGATTCACTTTTTTTCCGCGCACTTCTAGAGTTAATGGCCCTTCATCTATCAGTCAGATACAGGGGTGCTCAAGCTGCAGCACGCAATCAGATTTACGCGGCTGCGGCGACAATAAAATTTATGCCCGCCATTAAATAAAAATAGTTCCCGCAATGAAAACGAGCATAAAATGTCGACGCGCCTGATTAGATTACAAGAACGGCGACGGAAATAATTCATTTGGTTGCAAACTGTGGACAATTTCGAGATGGATCTTTGCGTCGTTTGCGTGTAATTGGGATGCTTTGAACTTTGACGTAGGGCTGCCGCGGTAAACACGCGTGTTTTACCGAGGCCAATTTGCGTGACGCGTGAGTCCCAGATCGTCTCGCCGTAATTTGGCGATGGTCGTACTGCTTTACCAGAAAGTAAAGCCAATAAACTCGGAATGCCTCCAGGGGCAGGGCACAGACACACGTGCGAAAATAGTGCTGCTGGGAGCTGCGCCCGACAGTGCTCATTCATCCACCTCATCCGCTCCCATCCCCTCCTCCCTTCGCAGGAAAGCGGAAGGAACCTTTTTGCATGGAAGCGCTGCAAATCCCTGCGGTGTACCACCCGAATAAAAGAAACGAAAAACGGGCGGATGCTCATGCGCTTAAAATACAAGACTGTCACAAAGCTTCGTCCGCGACAAAGAAGCGCCGGCGAAAACAAATGCGTCAGTAAGCAAATTCCCTCAAGGATAAACGCGCGCCGAAACCAATCTCTGTGGCGTATCGCAATTGGTTCGGAGCATAAATCGCGACCTTTGGCCCTATTAGCGGCGCAGGTGGACCGTGCAACAATTGTAATCAGAGCCACAAGTTGGCCGATGTTATCGACGCGCTAATCCAATCTGCTCGTTTAAAATCAATTAAATACTGTAGATAAAAACAATGCGCGGTATTTGCACAAAGCATGTTTTGGCAGGAATCATTTCAATCGGCGTAATTATCACCACACACTTGATCGTTAGCATCAATTTTGCATTCCGTTCAATAGAAATAAAACGCGTTGTAGTTTTGCCACATTACTTGCGTGAACTATAAGCATCAAGATGCACACTGTATCCCTACAGACCCTAATTGGGGTCTTTCTGATTGGTAACGCTGTTGCTGGTCCCAGGATTACTAAGGGACCCGCCATCCCAGGGCTAGAGTATTTAAACGAGAAGGTCGATCCTTGTGAGAATTTCTACGAGTTTACCTGTGGGAACTTCAAAAACGTAAACCCATTACCTGAAGGGAGTCGCGTTTGGGATCACTTTGCAATATTGCAGACCGAAATACACAAAATTGCGAAGGGTGCGTTACTCAAGTGTTGGTAGGTGTCAACTAAATGATCAATTTTAGAAATTTTGAATTCTCCGAGATACCTAGACGAACCAGTGGCGTTGCAAAAAGCCAAGGCATTCTACACCGGATGCCTTAATGTAGAAGCGATGGAAGGTGCTGGTAATGGCTTCCAAGCCAACATTGATTTTCTGAATAAACTCCATCAATGGCCGGCGATCACAATTGACTACGACGACACCGAAGCAAAGTTCTCATGGAATTATTTGGCTGATTTGGCAGCTGAATATGGCCTGACGTTCCTTTTCAGCTTTAAAATATTGCCATCGACAAGAAATGAGAGTTCCTATGTTATTTATGTAAGATATATATATATATCTCTCTCAATTAAGGGATTATTCTAATAATAGATTACAGATTCAAAGGGACGAGTTAAAGAACCCAGATGCTTCTAGTCTAAAACCAGATATATTTTTGGACGATCTCGATTATCTTGGAGACAACAAAGCTGTAAAAGTTCTTCCGTATTTTGAATTCCTGAAGAATATCGCATTCTACCTTAGGGACAACACAGCTTATTATACGCCAAACGAGTACGTTGTTGCCGAAATTGAAGAGACCATTCAGTATATGAGAACAGTGAGCAAAAACGGGGTTCGTAAAAAAGTTGAACAAAGTTTCATTATTATCAGATCTTAAATATCAAATTTTGCATCAGGTTGTAGGTTCAGAAACTCTACCAACCTTGGACCGTGAAATGTCCGTGGAACAACTGCAAAAATGGACTGATGAAGTTTTCGGAAGTAATTTTGTATGTACAGAACAATATTAAAATCCTTGAAATTAATATACTTTTTACCTCACAGATCGATTGGCTTTCATATCTAAACCGAGTAATAAAGGACAAAGATGTGGTCGTTACAAAGGACACTTTGATCATGCAACTTCATACAAATATAATGTATGGTCTTCTAAATCTGTATAAAGTTTCTTCTTCTAAGCAGTTGAAGAACTATGTGATTGCTAGACTTCTCACACATATGGCACCTGATAGTGAAAAGTTCATGAGGAATGAGTGGGAGAAGTTCGCAAAAGCAAATCAGAACACCATTTACTCTAGGTAAATATTAACGCACAAAGCTTCTGGCTATAGTTTGTCATCGTCTATTTATATCCCTAGGGAGAACTACTGTGTGAGGAAAACCTTGGGATACAGTGGTAATGTTGACTTCAGTCTGGCGGTTACCCACGAGTATCAAAATACGTATTTCGACAAAAACAAGTTCACAAATGTATGTTTGTGGTTTTCTGTGTATCAATTCAATAACATGGTCTTTTAGATAGCTGAAATGATTGGGGATATAAACAATACGTTTTTGGAGATATTGGAGAATTCGGATTGGATGGATGAGGAGTCCTTGCAACATATGAAAGAAAAAGCGTTAAAAATGGTTGTTCTGCTGGGATATCCGGAAGATGTTGTTGAGGTTCCCTCAGAATTGGACACATTTTATGAGGACATGAAAATATGTTCATGGGACCACTTTGGAAACGCGCAGCGCTTGCGGTCTTTCCAGCTTGCTCAGACTTTGCACTTCATTGGAGAGAGGAAGCGTCGGGATGAGTATGTTTCAATTTGTTCTATTCTTAAAAAACAGAATATTCTATATCATTATTATTCGTAGGTGGACGTTATCACCGCTTGAGGTCAATGCTTTTTACAATAGAGGTCTCAATCGTATTTGTAAGAACATAATAATTAAGTCGGAACCATTTCAAACAATGATGTTTTAGTATTACCTGTGAGTATATTCAACAATATCTTTTTTACTGATGAGTACAGCGTTCTGGACTATGCACGTATTGGTTCTATATTTGCACATGAAATAACTCATGGATTTGATAATTCCGGGAGGACATACAACGCAGAAGGAGTGTTGAACAATTCATGGACGCCAAGTACGGAAAAAGAATACATCAAAAAAGCGACCTGTTTTGAAAATCAATATTTCAAATATTTCATTGATGAAATAGGCGAGTATGTAAATGGTACCAAGTCATTAAATGAGAATTTAGCAGATAATGGAGGTATGAGAATTGCATACAAAGCTTTCCAAAAACTCAAAAGTCGAAAATATCTCAAAATGGATGATTTTAAATATACTGCCGAGCAAATGCTTTTTATTGGATTTGGCACAGTAGGTTTATAAATGTTAGGTTTATCCATGGTAGTTTGAAAGTAATCTATGGTTTTTTTAGATGTGGTGTTCGGATCAAACGCCGTCATACTTGGAGGACTTAAACAACAACAACAGTACCTATGCCCCAAATCGCTATCGTGTAATTGGTACAGTAAGTAACATGCCGGAATTTGCTGAAGCCTTCAAATGTCCCCTGGGATCAAACATGAATCCACGCGATAAGTGCACCTTGTGGTAAAATGAAGCCATCAATTTAATAACCTTTTATCGGCGTGTGCTACACTTAATAAGATTTGTAGCCCTGCACAAAGTTGTAAAATAAGCCATAATAATAAAACCCAAGTCATTCGAAAGTTTCGATTACTTTACCATTTTCACTGATCCTGTAGCTTTCAGTAAAAAAGAGGATTTGAGGATTAATCAAGCCATTTCCATTTTCAATAAATATTTTTCGGTGGACTGTATCAATTTGCATATCTATCTATCTATTCCAGTGATGGAAAAAAGAGAATCACTTGAAATTTACACTGTGCGAAATACCCGTTGTGAATCAAGATCCTAGATAAATTGAGTTGACACAATGCGGATATTTGCACCATGACCCGGCGCTTGTATATCAATAAAACTCACTACTGTAACGTAGCAAGTCTATCCACGTTCAGGCGCTTTTAAGACCTCACGCAAAATACTTTATCGCCCACGCTTATCGGCGGCGGCGTGCATGTCGTCGAAGCGTTTTACCCGCGGATTCTTCGCTCTTCTCTTCCCCGCGGGGCGTTGGTGGATCTGCATGCGGCGCACGCCGGCGGCACACAGACACGCCGCCGCCGAGCCACATTTGGTGGCGGCGGGAAAGAACGCGGCTCATATTTCAGATGCTCTGACGCGCTGATTTGCATACTCCACAAACGCATATCACCGTTGTGCATCTCATCCCACGGAAAACGCTTGCTAAACTATATCCCTTACTGCAGGCAGATAAAACGTGTCTACTAGTTTATGAGTTACTCTAACTCGAACTTTTCAACTCTCTAAAATTACGCTATTTCCAACTATGATTTATTTTTACTAGTTTTGTCTGTAACAAAAAAAAATACCTAGACTACTGGAAAGAATGTGTAGCATATAATGTTCAGTCTATTTCTTGCTCGTTCTTTTTTGTTGGAAAACTGGCTGTGTCATCCGGAAAATGTATATTGATCTCAAACTTTCGATACATTTATCTTTCGTTAGTAGTGTTATTGTCTCTCTGCTTGAATTCTTGTCAACTACGAAAGTTACAAAAGAAACATAGCGTCAGTTTGTCTAATCCGTGTCCTTGGTATAAATCTGAAGACAAGTGCTACCAAAACGTTTACTAGAATTTACATTTGGTTAACAACATATAAGTAAATTAGTCTACAGGTCATCCACAGAGCATGCAAACTTGATGCGTGTCTTTTTGGGCGATTCTTCCTCATCTCCTTCAGCTGTAGGAACCGGTTCGTATTTAGGTGTCGTTTGTATATCTGGCAATTGATCAATCAGGACACTGTGATGATGGGTCTTCTTCTTGTCGATGCTACTCATAAGATCAACGAGTATGGTGTTGATTAAACGTAGTAATTTGTCCCAGCATTGCAAATACAGGTTGAGGTGTTTCTGTCCCACGAGGTGACAGCGGAGCATTTTCAGGAAAGCTAGACGAAGATCCTGTAAACTTGAAATATTACTAATGAACTAGGCGAGTACCTGTGGTGCTAACATCGAACGCCTTGGGGTCTATATGCCGGGGCTGGTGATTCCGTGCGACGTCTTTCAGATATGTGGCGATATCGGCGAGGGCATCTAGATTGGAGACAATTCGTGAGAACTCTCGCATCAACTTCAATCCGAGCATTTCTGCGAGGTCCGGATTGCCTCTATACTTCTGTGGAAAGTACCTCAGATGTTTGGGGCAACTCTCGAAGAAACTACGTACATCAAGATAGAAGATACTAATCGTCAGATTACACTATCTAATCTAAAATACCGGTACATATCACTATGTATATCCAATCGATTTATTTTTATTAGTTTTGTCCGTAACAAAGAAAAGATGTCTAGACTACTGTAAAGAATGTGCAGCATATAATGTTCAGTCTATTTCTTGCTCGTTTTTTTTTTGTTGGGAAACTGGCTGTGTTATGCGGAAAATGTATATTGATCTCAAACTTTCGATACATTTATCTTCCATTGGTAGTGTTATTGTCTCTCTGCTTGAATTCTTGTCAACCACGAAAGTTACGAAAGAAACATAGCGTCAGTTTGTCTAATCCGTGTCCTTGGTATAAATCTGAAGACAAGTGCTACCAAAACGTTTACTGGAATTTACATTTGGTTAACAACATATAAGTAAATTAGTCTACAGGTCATCCACAGAGCATGCAAACTTGATGCGTGTCTTTTTAGGCGATTCTTCCTCATCTCCTTCAGCTGTAGGAACCGGTTCGTATTTAGGTGTCGTTTGTATATCTGGCGATTGATCAATCAGGACACTGTGATGATGGGTCTTCTTCTTGTCGATGCTACTCATAAGATCAACGAGTATGGTGTTGATTAAACGTAGTAATTTGTCCCAGCATTGTAAATACAGGTTAAGGTGTTTCTGTCCCACGAGGTGACAGCGGAGCATTTTCAGGAAAGCTAGCCGAAGATCCTGTAAACTTGAAATATTACTAATGAACTAGGCGAGTACCGGTGGTGCTAACATCGAACGCCTTGGGGTCTATATGCCGGGGCTGGTGATTCCGTGCGACGTCTTTCAAATATGTGGCGATATCGGCGAGGGCATCTAGATTGGAGACAATTCGTGAGAACTCTCGCATCAACTTCAATCCGAGCATTTCCGCGAGGTCCGGATTACCTCTATACTTCTGTGGAAAGTAGCTCAGATGCTCGGGGTAACTCTCGAAGAAACTACGTACATCAAGATAAAAGATACTCATTGTCAGATTACACTATCTAATCTTAAATACCGGTACATATATCCATTTGGGTTATATTTACATCAGAATGAAGGTTTGTCCACATATGCTTAGCTTCCGCCGCATGGTCATCCAACTCTCCATGATGATTCGCTTCTCGAGTGGAGTGAGCTCCATGGCCTCATATTTCATGGTGTTTCCCATTTTTGTTGAGAGGTGATAATTTGGAGAGAAATGTGTGTATATATGCACATCGATTGACTATATCGAACATTGTAAGCGTCAAATTTATTTTGGGAGCGTATTGTTAGGGGACCCGACCATTCAATCAGTTTTGGATTGTTGGGATGAAAATACGCAATTGTCATGGGTATTGTGTCATTGATCTGGAATTCACATATTGTCATCCAATGTGTGAAATTGGGAACAATAGCAATTTGATTTGGCGTTCCAAAATTGGTTCAATGAATAAAAGTCATAATGTATTGTTGAAAAACCTAGTTCTAAAAAAACCTACATTGCATAGACCACTAGTCCACACAACATAATACATAGAAAATCAGAACAGTACGTTATAAATCTTCTTTGTTTTCCGCTACGCATACTTGAGAGAGGTTGAGATCAAGCCTTTCAAATCTTATACCATCACAGAGACACACATATATGCACACATAGCCAAGGAATAAGAAAACACATTCTAAGGTCTCTTGACTCCATGAAAGACACCAACCCCTGCTAACACATATTCATGCAAACATGTTTTCCTGCAGTTGTGGAAAATGTGTGCTGTTGTACTGTGCCTCTTAGCTGTTTACGCTTACTGCTCGGTTGCCTTATTATTCCGTACCAAAAAGTGGCCCTACTTGCGCGCATCACCGTCACGCGCCAGTGTCTTGTTTTTTTTTTCTCTTTATTTTCACACACAATTTTCGTCGCAAATCGTGACCCATACGCGCCACCGCCGCCTCCGCGTGGCGGTGTACGTACGAGCCCGCTGGTGGGGAGCCTGAGCGCCGGGCTCAGCGGGCGCACATGCCCCGGCGCCTCAGTAACGCCACCGCCGCCAACCCGCCGACGACACACCGCCGCCTCGGTCGCCGCCACCGCCAACCGATCGTAATAAACACGCGATCGCGCCGCCGCTGGTTGTTATTCATTACGCACGAGTTTACGCGAACGTTCACAGCTCACAACCGTTGACGATTTAACTCGAACGTAAGTTGATTTACGATTTTCTATTCGCACTGTAACCGAATTAAACTTACCTCCTTCCTTCTCTTGTTATCCTCATACAATGTAAAACATATTTTTTCCGTCGCAAACATTAACAAATGTTAATTGTATTGATTTCTTTGGTAAGTTGATTTGTTCAATGCGCGCACAAAACACATGTACGTTGCAATTTGCATATGCGTGACTAAAATTTAATTCAACTCTCATCCCGCATACAATACAAATCCGATAAGCTGAAATTTGGCCGGCTTTATTGTCAAAACGGGTTTATAATATGGGATGTTTTTGTTTTTCAAAATATTCCCATAAATGAATTGTTCCACAGTGAGAAAGCCTTAAATGTTAATTAAAAATTAATTATAAACCCTATGTACGCATGAAATTTTTACGCCTTTGTTATGATTATTACTTAGAATTTTTTCTGGGTATAATTTCGTGAAATGTCTTTCATTTTATACTTTATATTTTAAGAGCCGTCATACATTTTATAAAGAATTTACAACTTTGTCGCAAATACTTCTTTATAGTTAGTTCATAATCGGCTTAACGCTTTCCACGAAAAGATTTTTATCGCATTTAATTAAACATTAAAGGAAAGACGTAATAAAACACAAAAAGTAAATTTATTTAAATTGAAAATGTTAAAATCATGCATATTGTCTTATATAAGAAGATGTTAAGGGATGATTAATTAAATTCTAGTTCAAAATCGCTTTCAGAGTAAGATGAGAATGAAAATTTTCATATTTTACACTTTAATTAAAAACATAAAAGTTTATCCTGCGAATATAACGTAATTGTCAATTCAATTTGTGCAGTTAAATGAATTTTACGCGAATGCTGATTAAATCACTGAAACGATGGCGGAATTCCAAGCAGTTTTGCAAACAGACACACTTTGCATATATTAGCAATCAGTATCATTTGCGTTTACGTGAGCAAATAGAGGAAAACTGTTTTTTTATAAGAAACATGCAATAAGATGTTTTAAAAGCAAGCTACAGAAAAAGTCGTGGAAAGCTTTGAACGAAGTGCGTACATGATGGAAAAGTTCGCAGTTTTGCTCGTATATGAACCGCTAGGAAATTGGAGTTAGTTGCTGTGGCTTGCCACCCCCCTGGGGGCATGCAATGGTGTAGCGATTAGATTTTCTTGCGACCACCCGCACCGCCGCGAAGAGGTTTTTTTCGCGTAGTTTTCGACGATCGATGCCACAAACATAAAAGTCATTCCGATATAATTGAATCGTGACTTAATGGCTTGCAATGAGAGTGACGACGCTCGCGTGATTGATGCGCGCATCAGAAACTATTTGTCATGAATACATAATGCTTGATTGATGTCTTTCAGTTTTTGATAGGATTTCAGTATTCATGCATGAGTCTAATGCTTGAAGTTTTCTTCTCTAGATTGATAAGTAATTAGAATCATATGTATAAAAAGCTAAAAATGTTTGGATGTTTGGATATTTAGATGTTTGGATGTTTGTTCTATTCGCGGCCGTAGGACTCATGGAAGAAAATAAAAATATGATCTTGAAAAGTTGTAAAAACCTTCTAAGAACGTGCTGTGGTGGTAGGAGTAAGTAGTAATTGTCTTATAGATGATCAGGGATCAGAGATTGGAACTTTCATCTCATTGCAACGTCGTTCCATTAAGAGTTATATATCTTTTCTATATAACAAATTTTCAAAATAATAAAAATGTTGATCTGCGCACTGGTATATTTTATCAATAGTAAAAAGTTGGGATGTGTTTACATATCATTAATAAAAGTCAAAATTGAAAGTCAAACTGTATATTGCGCAAGCTTATGCTCCATCACTATATATATAAAAATGTTAAGATGTTTTCATATTTGACCGCTTTTGACGGCCGTAGGACTCAAGGCAGAAAAAAATATTAGCACAAAATGTAGCTTCTTATGATTTAATTTACATATTTTTTGATGTTGTCGTAGAAAAAAAAATTATTAAATTTGTACACTCAACATTTAGGTATTGTTAATTTAATAAGTATCGTAAAACGATTTTGAGAATAGAACACCACATACAATACGTAATGTTTTTTTAAGTCTGCCATTGAAACGCGTCACGTAGTGCGTCCTGGCAAGGTTCAAGCTTCCAATCACTTTGTTTCAACAACACGACTGTTTAGTTTAGCCCTACTAAAACCGTCGACGTCGTGCGTCATATAAACTTGATTTATGAGTATGAACGGCACGAACGCGCATGTTTACTCAAATAATCGTACGCTAAAACAGGACGCACCGACGTATAGTGTTTGTGGGATGGGGTGGGGGTGCATGGTGGAGGCGGCAGGCAGCGTGGCGGCGTACCTGACAATGGCTAACCGCGCATCGTCAGCGCGGCGAGGAAATTTTAGCGGAATGCATAATGCGTGCTCGCATTGTGGAGATTTTGAGTTGGAATATACGCATTCACGAATGCAATGGATTTGTGTGCGGCGGCGCGGCCGGGGGATGGTAACTATTGCGTGTGTTCATGCCCACGCTCCGAACGATTCGCGTAAATATTATATTTCTACGCGTGTGGCCAATGAGCACGACCGTTGTCGCCATTGCGTGCTCATGCCAGTTATTTATAAATTTATCATATAACACTTAAAACCACTCTCGCCACATGTAAGAGGCGTCAATATGACGCCAACCGGGCAGACCGTCGTTGGCGCGAAGTTTGCCGCCTCGCGCGCCAACCACCCCAAAACTCAAGTGAGTAAAAGTCGCCTTTAAAACTTGAAATGGTAAGTTCTGCAGACTTATATTTTTTCCTCTGTCCCGACTGTTGGTTGGACGACGGAGTTTTTGTTATTTTTACGACTCTGTCGGGCGTCAATTCGTACTCAGCATTTGCCCTACAAGTATGTTTGTAACTTTCATGATAGACGCCGTAAAATAAGTGAAAAGTTAAAAAAAGTCTTATAAAAGTCGTAATTTAATTTGCCGACTTCAATTTTCTTATGACAAGAAGAAATATTTTAACCTAAACTTATTAAGTACTAATTAGTTTAAGATACTTCTCAATGTAAAGACTCATAAAAATAAAATAAATTTTCATAAAATAAAAAATTTTATT
Source organism: Drusilla canaliculata (assembly GCA_027574885.2). Lineage (NCBI taxonomy): Eukaryota > Metazoa > Arthropoda > Insecta > Coleoptera > Staphylinidae > Drusilla > Drusilla canaliculata. The sequence continues at coordinate 15,244 of JAODGA020063826.1, forward strand.
AGATATAAAATTATTGGAGAAAATAAGTTCTAAGCCTATTATAATTAGAAACATGTCGTTTGCCAGGAAAAATCACGTTTTAATCAAAACTACATAAAAGTATAAATAATAGTATTTACGAAACCATAAAATTTAATTAAAACCTGTAAAAACTTGGTAAATGACTACAGTCATTTCATTTGTCGTCGGAAATTTTTGTACGTCGGAAACTCAACAAAACTTCTACCCCTGGTTACCACTAATTAATTTTCGTAGAACCAAAAAAAAATGTACGAAGATTATTCTTCTCAAGAAGGATGCCGGGCGTTTGAAATGAATTGCATACAATTTTAACACTTTTTTACAGAAGCGCTACGCTTACGTAAGGCCAGCATCACAGTTACCACCGTCTTGGGACGTAAAAATTATTACGAAGGACGAGAGGGTCCCGCGGGTCTCGCGACTATGGCGCGCATCATGGTAACTATAACGAGCGCTGAACATTGTTCCCTCAAATCACACAAAAAGAAAATTAAATTAATATGCAGCGGTTGGTAGGCGAAAATGAACTTAGTGGAGCTCGATGGCGGAGTCTTTTTGTAGGCCCAAGTGACTTTACAGGAAACAATCTGCATTCTGAAATATTTACTTTCTCAGTTTTCAAAAAAGTGCATATGATGTGGGGGGGGGGGGGGGCTTAAAGGGCAGAGGGTGACAGTTCCAACTGCCCGTTACATACAGCGTTCCATGTTGGCGACGTTATTTTTATTTTCAGTTTTAATTTGCTGCACTTAATGTTCCCTTTGAGATTAACAAAAACGCACGTGTAGAGGTGCACGACTGGGAGCGGTCTGGAGTTTTTAGTTTGTTCTAATTTCAAACAACAGCGAGTGTGTAGTAGCAAAGTTCAACCGAAAAAAAAGTTGAGTTATGCTGGGTGAGGGGTGTCCGGCAAGTTTCGCGCCATTTGCATTAATCATGTCTACTCGCCAAACAGCAACTCAAAAAATGTAGCAGCATATTTGCATTTTATTAGAAACGTACTTATTTTCTTATTTACACGAATTTTATAAACGCAGTCCAATATTTGTTTATCTGTGCAATTGACTGAAAGCTGTATTTAAACTTGCAAATTAATTAGCCGAGTCTTTAAATCAGAAAAGAAAAACAGCGGAAAAAAATCGGAACTGGCAAATCAATCAATTCTTGATGATGGTAATTTCCGTGACAATCATTTCCATTATATTCGCCGCGTAACTAAATGCAGACGCAAGGCGAATCGCCGACGCGATTCGCAAATAAAAGAAGTTTTAATTAAGGTAACAATGCATTAAGTAAGCAATCGAAATGGTAAACGCCGAAACTCGAATCAAGGGAGATAAAGCAGGCGTAAGAAAGGAAAAATCGAAGCAATTGGCCGAAATTGGAGTTGGCGGAAGGAATGGAGTGGCATTCAAATGCCTTCGTCAGCCTCGGGCGAGAGCGCGTCGCTCGCAAGGCACTCGAAAAAATAAAGAAAATTAGCGATCGCAAGAAAGCAGAGGCAGCGCGTCAAGAATGGAATTGTTACGCACAAATTTCACTCTCATTGAATTGGCAGCGGGAGCCGGCGAGCGTGGGGAGGCAAGATGCAGGAGAAACGCCACGAGAAGCGACGGAAATTCTCAAACAAAAACACCGAATTTAATGAATATAACGAGCCGAAAAGTATATTAATTGACTTGACTTGAGAGTCCCGAACGTCGCGTCGTCTTCGCACCCTCCTCCGCCCTGTTCCCCGTTTTCCTGCAACTGTGCGTGTTAAAAGCATTGCCAGTGATGGCGGCGCTTGGCAGGAGGGGTAGTTAACAAGTAGCGGAAAGTAAAAGCATTTCAGGCACTCAGTCGCAAAACGCTGGCGCAGCGGTGCACGCAAAATATGGCGTTTGAAAAGTGACGACCCGTTGATGATGATGACGACTTTATAACCCCCGTACAAATGAAGTTTTGGTCGCCGATGGTGCGATTCAAAGAGGTTAATATGAAAGGGCTGAGCAAAAGTGGGGGATCCACGCAGCAATCGAGCAAAACGAGTCCTAAATTGAACTTCTTAATTGAGTATTTGAATAAAAAAATTTGTTGATGTATTTTAAATCTTCATCATAAATTATATCGATATTCAACGCAAAACTTTTTTTTGTTGCTTTTTAATTAATTAAAAACAATTAAACATGGATAAAATTCGAGTTGTTTACAAACGCGCCACAATCAGTAGGCTTGCATGTGACGACATTATAATAAGTACAGTAGTGGGGATACACTGTATTGTACTGCTCAACGTACTCGCTACCCTCAGTGCAGTGTATCCCCACTACTTTACTTGTTATAATGTCGTCAAAGACTACTACGACTAATCGTGGCGCATTCGTAAACAACTTGAATTTCATCCATGTTTAATTGTTTTTAATTAATTAAAGAAGCAACAAAAAAAAGTTTTGCGTTGAATATCGATATAATTTATGATGAAGATTTAAAATACATAAAAAAATAAATAATTTTTTTTAAATTCAAATACTCAATTAATGACTCCCGGCAAAAGCTCGATATCAACAATTCAATAGGAAGTCTTGGCAAGCACGAAATGCTTTGTGCGAAAATAGTAATATCCATACAAAGAGCAAATATTGTCGTGTCAATTTAATAAATGAGCGCACCTCCACCTTTGTCTACACTAAAGAATTTCAATTTCAAGCTCTGATTGTTTCGCTTGCGTTTGATTTCGTTCCGGTAGTGCGCGTTTTGGGTCTGGGTTCGCGCCGTAATAAGTAAAATGTGAGATCATTTGCATGCGCATTGTGCTGTTTGTCTGTCACGGTGGCTTTCAGTTTTAATTTCAAGTTTCGCCAGCGTGATGCCGAAGCGGCGCTTACGTAAAAATTACGAAAACTGCGACGCGTCCAAAGGGCGATGAGGCGACGCAAAAAAGCGCACAGAAAAACAAACTAGAAAAACAAACAGCGAAAACTCGCCGCTTACAAACCGACCGACCGAGGCATGTACCTACAATGTCGGCGCGCAGGACGTGCCTGCTAGTTGCCAGCCAGATGAGCGCCCAACTAGTTGGCGGCAGAAAAAGGGACACAATGAATCGGGCGGCGCAAAAACAAGTCCACTAAATGCAGACAGGCGGCGGCGTGAGTTACCGTAGATGGACTCGTACCAAATGTTTTTCGCAACATGACACATTATCCGCCGGCCACTCGCTGACTACCTGTGTAATTAAATAACTTTCATGCGACTGTTACCTATCGCCACTTATCTTATCACACATGTGATAAAACAACAATACACGTAATATTCAACCACGCATAATTTTTCATTTCATGTCATTTGCAATAATATTTATGTAGGGGTCTGTTGCCTACTGATATTTAATATACAGCGAATTAAAATTCAGTCCCGATAACGCGACCGTATATTTTGTTTTGTTCAGTGCCCCAGTTATAATGGAATGATTTATTGATTTACTTACCTAAGGCAGTGCCGTAATGCGATGTGTCTCGTTATTTGATTATAGCAAAAAATTCTGCAGTCCGGTCGACCATTAGGTGCAACGGGGAAATAAAAATATGCATGCATGACGTCCCGACTCTGAATATTTGCACTTAGCTTGAAACGTTGCTGGTACCGCAATTTAAATGTGAATGATAACAGAACACAAAATTGAAACGTACACTTCTCTTCTCTCTTCGTGCTGGGGCTCTTCTCCGCGTCATGGGGGACAATAAGTTCCGGTTATTTTTGCTCGCATTGCATAACTAGTCGTGCTGCCTTGCAACGGCCAGGTGTGCCTGAGTAATTCGTGATCGATTAGACTCAACGTGCAATGGTGGATTTACGCAGCAGCTTTGGCGACAAACCGATAACCTTTCGGCAGCTATAGGTGGACGCTAGACAGATCAAGTATTTGCACATCGGGACAACATCAGATTGACACTTGCCTTAGATAAGTACCATTGGCCCTACGTACATTTCGGCGCAACATAAATAACAATTGCCAACCGTCCGAAGTACGCACAATAAATTATCGCAAACGCATGTAATGAATTTACCGGTTTGCATGTGCGCTAGTAGTTTGCAGGCAGTTATGCATGCCATAATTCCCCATTCTGCTGCCCGGCGGTTCCGCTCCTGCTGGCCCCGGCCTCCAGCTGCATACACACATAGGCAGCGCCGCGGCTGCAGCTGGACCGACAAACGCACACGCCTCGTCCATTTATGTAATTAACTAATTTTTATCGTTAATAAATTTATGAAATTTACGAATTGCGTTTGCGGCCAGCGCGGGGCTTTAGTTACGGCGATGGCGGCGGCGGCGGCGGCAGTGCGCTTTGCTGCCGGCCGCACGCTAATTGGCGTGGGTCGCGTGCGCATTATTCGCAATTTTTATATTTTGCAATTCGCGGACGAATGACAACGGGACGTGCGCCCGAAGCGAAACAAACGCACCCGCGCTCTCACATGCGGGCGGCGGCGGCGGCGGGCGTCGGTGATGGGGGGGACGTCGCGGAGGATGGGGGGCAGTAACGGGCCCTGCACACACATCCGCAGTAAATCACATTTCCGACATTGTTGTACCAACATGCACCCGACATCCCACCTCCAACTACTGCTTGTTCAACTCGCATTCAGTGCCGGATTTTACGTCTCTCGCGTGTTGAACGAAACCAAAACCAGTCATATAGTTTAGACAGATCAGTGTACATATCACAATGAATATGGGCGTATTAACAGTCTGAAATTAAGTCCATGCTTTGGTAATAGCATTAATTGATTGCTATTAATACATCTCTAAACCGAGGTTAATTTAATTTAATTATCTAGCATGATGCAAATGGATCTATGTATTTATCTAAATTTGCATTAACGTTGAACGTTTTTACCTCCGTATATACACAAAATGTAATTATACTTGTTTATATAGAGCAGTAGAGATGAAACATTACAACTATTTGACACAAGTAAAATTATTTATTAGAAATACTATGAATATAATTAGTATAATAAAAGATCAAAATATGGATTACATTAGAGTGACGTGTACAATTAAGCAGCACATTTAAACAAAACTGGCTTTACAACAATCACTTTTGCAATCTGATAAAAAATAGTCTGTTATGAGCAACCGCCAACTACGAATAACTTGTATAATTTACAAATAAATTAAAAATTAGCAAAAATTCAATATATTTTCCATAAATACATGTTTTGTAGTTCTATTTCGCATATCGTTAGATCTAGGATAGTAGATAGTTGTTGGATTATTGGCTGAAATACTAATTACGTATATTTATTGGCAATATGTGTGATTAATTGAAATCATGTTGACCTTATTAAATCATCATATATATATAAAGCTAAAAATGTTGAATGTTTGGATGTTTGTTTGGTTTTCGCATGTTAATTTGCAAACTTAGCATGTTACTATCTTGAAAAATTATAAAAACCTTCCAAGGATGTGCTATGGTGGTAGGAGTAATTAGTAATTGTCTTATAAAAGGTCAGGAATTACAGAAATGGCTTTTAGTCTTATTGCAATGTTGTTCCATTAAGGGTTATCTATCTTTTGTATATAACAAATTTTCAAAATAATAAAAATTTTGATCTGTGCACTGGTATAATAGAAAAATGTTGAAATGTGTTTACATGTCATTAATACCCGTCAAAGTTAAA
>JAODGA020063882.1:0-24264 GCA_027574885.2 Drusilla canaliculata
AATCTAATTAATCAAGTATAATCTTATCTAATCTAACATAAACTAACTAAGACTTTTTTAAACTAAATCAGACAACATATTCTTTTAATAAAAAAAATCTTTCCAAAATTTCTAATTTAAAAAAACTAAAAAATATAATTAATAATTTATTTATTACTGTATATTATAAGTAATAATTTGTTATTAAAACCTGTAAATTAAATGTATTAATATACGATTGATTCAACTTTAAGGGATAATTTATGTCTTATTCAAACTAAACACATCGAAGTTAATCACAAACATTCTACGCATTTATTCCGGCTGGAAAATGAAAAGCGATTCGAATTGAAACTACCGCACCGCCACCGTCTGGCACTGCAATTTTTTTCCGCCGCAAAAGTTATTTTCGCGCATGCCGTCAAATAACATTCACAATCCATTAACAGCGCACAATCATTATTCAATTTTCTAAATTCGCAGAACGCGCGAGTTATGCGCGACGCGTCTCGGCAAAACTTCGCGCGCTGAGTTCAAAGATATGATCAGCGCCATGCCAATATCCGTCTGATATCCATATGTCTGCACAACATACCTTAAGATGTAGCTTGCAGTTGGAATGTATACTGCAAACATATTTAAAACGCGTAAAACTTGGATTACAATATAACCCAAACACACAGCAGCAAAATAATAGATGTTTAGCCTAAGTCTGCACATGCTAAGTCTATTGTGATAGAGCTTGAAATATTCTGTCACTTAAATAGGAATAAAATCATATGGCAACATCCGTGTTACGAACCAGTATGTCCATGTGTGTATGTGTGCGTGTTTGATCTTGATAATAATGTTTCGCTATATTGATACCGATCGCAACAAATTGCCGTGCGCGCTCGCGGACGCCATCGGGAAATAACATAATAAAATTTCCTAGCGTCTGCAATTTACAACCAGACGTATTTTCGCCGGTTGTAATAAAGTCGGCGCGATCGGGAATCCGTGCGATGCGCACAATTCGCACGCCACTCGACGTTATATAAATGATATTGTAATCGTAGTGAGGAACACCATAAACTTTCGCCATCGCGCGCCGCCCTGGATGAGATGGCATGCCGTGGCAGTTTTTCGCCAACCGTTCTTTTTTCGTGCGCTTTGCGAGGCGAAATTCGCAAAGCTCATAATTCATGCGCGTATTACTGCCGTGGCGCGTATCCTGTGTTAACGATGCGCTGCCAATCTGGCGGTGTCTAGCTCAGCTACTTTATAACTGGCAGATAATAGGCAGCCAAGTGAGCGTACGCAAATGCGACAAATCCGTACGCGTTATTAAATTATTAGCGCAAGCTGCAACGCAGAAGCTGGCGGGGAACGAATCAAGTATCAATAAAGTCTGTGCTTATTCCATCCGCGTTATATTTATCTTTATAAACATGTTTTACTGCGTTTTTAGATTACAATCAGCTTTTATTACGTTCATTATTGTGTTGATTACAATTACGGTGTATTTTATGTTATAATTGAAAATATTGGACATACTAAATTTAAAAACTTGAACATTAAATTTAGTATTTAAATTTGTTTTACTTTACTTTACTTGGATGTAGGTAGATAATAAGCAATTATTTATGCTACTAATCTCAATGTGTTTAGACATAACTGTAATATTTTATATTCTTATAGATTGTAATATTAATTTATTGGAATATCAATTTCTACTGTCTAATTTAATGGGTATGCTCTTAAGTTAAGTTAAACCTAACTTATGAATTAAACAATAAACTGACTCAATAAAATTGTTAGCAATTTTATTTTGTTTAATATTTTTCATATAAAGAAATATGAAAACATGTTAAATTGATTTTATAATATCAAAATTTTTTAAATATTAAATTTGCTAATTTGTTAAATTTGCTTTAAACCTGGCTAATCTGAATATATAGTTTAATATAAGGTTATATTGACATAATTAATCTAATATTAATCTAACAATAAACCCACCTCAAAGTATTAATCAAATATACATTTTTATCAAATGGAATGTGAACCAAAATTACACATTATATGTCATCCTATTCTAATAATCTAACCTAATCTAATAGTATATTATGAAATGAGCACAACATGATGCACACTTTGCACGTATTTGAAACTTTGCGACACGAGCCGAAGGCGATGGTTGCAATTCAAACGAGTGCAAAATTGCTATTTTGTGTGAGTTTCTTACTATAATTTTTCTATGATAACGACAATTATAAAAATTATTATGCACTTATTATCTGATTTTTTAGAAATAACTATGAAATTATTTGTAATGCACAAACTGTAACAAATTGATAACATTTATTGTTTGACGTTATATTGTTTAGTCCACCTTAGTATTTGTTCATATCGCACTCGTTGCTTAGCAATTTGCCTAGCAACCGGTGCGAAATGCAATTTAGTACAAAATGTAGCTTTTTTTGATTCAATTTACACTCTTGATATGAACATTTTTTGATGTTGTAAAAAAAGATTTTTTTTTCTTTTTTGAAATTATAAGGTAAAGGCTACGTATAAGAGAGCCCTTTTGTAGTTTTATAATAGATTGCAATTGAGATCACTTCTTGTTATCAGTCGATAAATTATATATAAAACATTTATTTATAAAACTTAAGAGACAAGACTACCAAACATTGCTAATTGTCTAGCTCAGCTTTATGCTTGGCAGCTTTTGGATATTACATGAGAAATAATGGAAGATAACGCATAGTTTATGCATCATAGTAATAATAGTTCCATTCTTGAGTTTTTTATAATAAAATAAAATTAACGGTTCTAGTTGATTGAAGCATAACACAAATTTTAGTGTAAATTAGATAATTTTAAAAGGTGTTCTAAGAAATGACATAATCTAATTAATTAAACAGTATAATTTTCTTGTTAAATTTGCAAAATTATGGTGTACCACATTTTCAAATAAATACAAATTTAAAAAGATATTTTGTTTTTATTGAAACAATAACTAAACCAAATATTTCTTTATGTTCAGAACTCCGCGTGCCTACAAATAATTTACAAAAGTTTCTTTAAAACAACTAAGACACTCACTCAATAACAACACCACTCTCTTATGGTTGGGTGTGTTACATCTAACGAAAGGACTCATCTTAGAAGTGTTTACCCTATAAATTCAAATATAATTTGCAACACTTTCAGGTATACAACATTAAGTCGCACACAAACGTCAATACAAAGAATACCTCTGATTCCAGTCCTAATTATGAAGTTAATTAAATTTAACCATTTGATGCGTCATTTTTATCACAAGCTTGCCGGATTGGCAGGCAGGTTTATGATAATTTCATTAAATATAAATCATTATGTAAATCCATCTAATTGAGGCGATCACCGGCGTTGATTTATTCGCACAGCTCGTAACCGGCTTTTTATGAGCGCGTTGCCGTGATTCGCGCGACCAGCGAGAGGAAAACGCACTCGCAGGACGAGCAAAACGACGCCGGTTGTCGGCTTGCGCCAAAAAAGGCAACAAACTGCACGCGAGCCGCCGATCAACTCGTAACTCGCCGACGCGACGTCTTTCGTCTTTCGCTTTCAATGAGCTTTAGAGGGTGTTGTCGATAATGTTCCAATCAAACATTGTCCACAATTCCGGAAACTAACTTCTATAATATTTAACTTGACTTGATTTGATTACATTGTAAATAAGTTTGTAAGGATTTGCAGGATGGTGGCTCTAAATTAAGATTGTTTGCCTGGTGTTCATGTTTACATGGCTTGGTATATTTTTAAATCTTAACCAGATGAGATTCTGGTCTTTAATGTCCTTGACCTTATGTAAAAAGTACCGTTTCCTTTTCAGCTACCTTGATTGCGATGAAGACGTGTTGGAAGTGTCGAATTCGATTCAGCGCAGTGGTGCCTTAGTGGGTCTGCGCGTGTGCGTTCGTCCGTATTGCACCAACCAATCCGGCGGTGTAAAGGTGTGCGCTTGTCGCGCAGGTGATAGACAATGCGGTGGAGGCGGATTCCGGGGCGCTGGAGGCATGTCGTGGGTGTCGCGGTGTGCGTTAGACGCGCGCCGGTGATTGGCAGGCGGTGCGCTTCGTCCGAGAGGGGAGTGGCCGCCTAACGCTGGTTTTCCCATACCGGCACTGGCGGTGCTCGCGCGTGTGCCGACTCCGGGGCCGGGTCGCCACAGTCCTTCCGGGGCTGAAGAGGGGCGCGTCCGGTGATTTTCTATGCGCTGCGTTAGGAAGGGCCCGATCCGCGTCCCCGGAGCCCGTACCCGCTGCTTCCAACGTCAGTATGTCGTGTGAGCTTCTAGCGTTAGGGTGTCACATGTGCATCCTGGAGATCGGCAATCAAACGTGCGTTGGATCCGTCTGGAGGACTTTGAGGTTTATTTTTGAAATTATAACAGTGAATTTAACAAAAAGTTAACGACGTCAACATTGAATCGAAGGGTTTAATTTTCGGTTAACTCTTCAATTGTGCTTAATTGATTAATACGTTCTTTGAAGTTTTGAAAGAGTTGGGAGAGTGTTCTCCACACTTTGGGGGAGTTGTGACTGCTTTCTGAAAGGGACACCGAAAAGGGACGGAGACGCGTCGATGCGTCTTGCGTTTTGATGAGCACTAATTGATTCGACGCTTTCGTGGTGGATAACAACGCAGTCAACGTCAACGTGTCAAGTCATCGAGAGTGTTAGGAGTTCTTTTTTAAGAAGATATGGTCATATTGTAAGTACACATTTTTAACCAAATTTAAACTGCAAACAAAACAACATTTATTTACACACAAAATTTTACAGTCTTCAAAATAATATTGTTTATGCACTAATTATTTTTAATTTTTAAGAAATTTAAATTTAAATTATTGGTAGATAAAGTATTGGTAATTAAATTATTTATAGAAAAAGTTATTAAATTATTTATTCTAAAATTTATATTCATAAAATTAATCAAATGTAGAATATGTTTCAATTGCACAAATTAATTTAACTTTAAAGATTCTAAGTTTACTTCTATGTAGCTATAAGCTCATTACAGGGTATAAAAAAATTGGCGATGAATATTCAAATTCTCAATGAAATTCCACGCGTTTTTCGAAATTTCAAGCAGTCGCACTGGGAGAGGCGCAAACAACCAGCTAAATTGTATTTATCTCCGCGGTTAGATCGCATTCGCCCGCTGGCGCTTCGCCGGTGTTTGTTTTACGCTCCATCGATGAATTTTTAGCTGCGTTTCCAATCCGATCGCGCGCTGCGATATTGCGCGAGATATAATCATTGTAATCAATATTGAAATGAAATGCTAAAAACGCACCGAACACCAAACCTGTAATTAACCGCACCGTGATGTATGATTATTAATTATGCCGGAGCATATAGCACGCGGTCATTCCAAGAGACAACAGAAACAACTAGAATACCAAACAATAGATATTATACTGGGTGTTCTAGAAATGTACTAGTTTTTTATATACAAGATGTTTTTTATACCACGTTTTTGTTTATTTGAATAAATAGGCATACGCCAACCTCCCCGGGGATGACGTGCCGGGTGTCTTCCTATCCGTCGTCCGAGTGGGACATCAACGATAGCGCGATACCTCGTATCAGCGAATATGACGGCTTTTCGGAATGGGCCGATGGTCATTGTCGGCTGGTGTACCGCGCTGATTCGGAAGAAGCAAAACGCCACGCCAGCGGCTGGGCGATGCGCAACACCAACAACCATAATGTCCACATCCTGAAAAAGAGCTGCCTTGGTGTGCTGGTATGCTCTATGAGATGTACTCTTCCAAATGGGGACACTGTTCATCTACGACCTGCTATTTGCGATAAAGCACGAAAAAAACAACAAGGTAAAAATCAACTCTGACACATTGTTAAATTGATAAATTGTCTCTTTAATTGATATATGTTTAATTATATCTCATATTGGTTTTACAGGGAAACCATGTCCAAATCGACAGTGCACCGGCAGATTAGAGATCCTTGCATGTCGTGGTCATTGCGGGTACCCCGTAACGCATTTCTGGCGACATACGGAACACGCGATCTTCTTCCAAGCTAAAGGCGTGCATGACCACCCGCGGCCTGAGGCTAAGAGCACCTCGGAAGCACGACGAAGCATCGGAAGTGGAAGACGAGTGCGCGGTCTTGCCGTACTACTCGCACGGGAATCCTCTATGACGAACAAGGTATGTACTACCTACTCATTCCATTGAACACACCTTCATATCGTACACACCATCAATTATACTAATTCGAAGCTGTCTAGCAAATTGTCGATAAACAAATACCTAGACCTAGAGACTAGTGAATGTATACTTAAGTCTGACAATTGAAATCGGGTCTAATGTAACTATCTCTCCGTCGATGTATTCCAATCAGCATTCAGTAATTTAATACTTTGTATTGACCGCGCTGGTGCGATGCTTAGATTCGAGGTTTAGGTAAAATTTAATAAGCGGGAGCATCGACAGAAGAACAATGCGCAATATAAACAATCACTCTCTAGTCGCGCGCGCGCTCGCAACTAGGTATTGATAAATCGACCACACAGAGCAACTAATAACTGGTTGTTGTGCAGCGTCGAGGCGATTACATGCTTTCGATCGGGTAATTAATAGCATCGCGCACGGGATGCCCGTTTCGGTGCGATAGCGCATAGACAAATGGCCGTGATGTATAGACATACTTAGGCGATGCACACGCACACACTCGGACCATAGGTGAAAACTCACTAGTCATTAACATATTTCAATAAGTATCAATCGATGCATCGACGCCAGGAACCAACGTACAGCAATGCACACAGTGTGATTTCTGAAGGTGCTGAAGATGATAGAATTGATAGATATTTTTCGACTTTTGCGGCTTTGCATGTTTGAATCGCGATTGCAGCAGCTACTTGCAGACATGCAACACAACGACGAGATGCTAAAAGTACAAGAAGCACAGCGTTATCTTTGACGTAACACCGTCTGAAGATAAATGTTAGTTATGTTTTCTATTGTAAAAGTTACGGCGCCCGATGTTGATTAGTTCATTCTTGTTTGCAGTATCTATCGAAGCGTTCGTATAAGACTCAGCACACGGCGCCACCGCCCCCACCACTAATCGCCGACGCTGACAAATCTTACTGCTCCTGCCCCCCGTTCGAATGCGTTTGCAGTCTGCAGACGGCAACGCCGCTGCAATACTCCCCCAATTCGGCCGCCCCCTACCCGCATTCGACGCAACCGCACCACCCGCACAACAACCAGCAGCAACTGCTCGATTCCTATTGGACGCAGGAACCGCCGCAGGCGCAGTCGTATCCTGCAGAGGTGGCGGCAATGCCATCAACGCAACCGCACGCCCTTGCCCAGTACGACTTCGCTACTCTACCGGGAATCACATCGTTGAGCATTCCTAATGACCTTTTCCAACCCGAGGAGATTTTCCAATTAGACCAACCTATCAAAAACGAGTTTTCCAATACTTCCGCAAACCCCACCAACATTACAACCCTATCAGCGCAGACCACGAATCTGAACGATGTAAATAATACGAGTGTGAATAATGTTGCAACTAGTCACGACCTAGCTGGTCGATCACCATCCACGCTTCTGGACCTCGGCAGTGGGACCATTCACAGGGAGTACAAGGCCGAGTACTGGACGCAGGCGGCTATCAATGACGATAGTAATTCTAGCAGTAGGTTTAATTTTAACGCGTCCCCGGATACAATGAGCAATAATAACAATACGTTGTGTTCGTCGACGTATGATGCAAAACTGCACGAGGACTTTTTCTATCAACAACAAATGGCTACGCAGAGTGGACAGTTTGTTACCGAACTGCCTGATGGGAAAATGTACTACGCTGAAGATCTACACTACGAGTACGGAAAGTACAACAAACTTGGTCAGTACAGCGAACAAGCACAACGTTTTCCAAATACGCATCCTAGCCATCCACAATCAAATGAATACATTGATTATAGTTGTCTGATGAGTAATGGCTATGGTAAGATGCAAGTACCCGAAGGCATTTTTGATGATATTCATAATTTGAATAGTTTCAAAATGGCGGCGCATAGCGGTTACACTTGTAACAATGAATTTGAGCATATAATGCTGAACAATTGACAGTCAAATATTAGATTTTAAATATAAGAATTCTTAAAACAAAAATCAAAAATCCTAAATATCAATTACAGCATTCATTTCTACTTAAAATATTACGGAAGTCATAAATTGTTTATTTCCTTCGATAGTTATTTATGTTGTTCAATGTGTGCCTTTTTTCTATTGCAATTTACATTGTAAACCTCTAGACAACGTAATTGTAACTTAAAGTGTTGTAAATTTATTGAGTCAATTATGGCAATATTTGCCGCACAATTAGAATATGTTTTTGTGTTACGTGAGAGTTTAGTGTAAATTGACGAGGTGTGAATCGTCGGATGTTTGCAGATACATATCTGGACGTTTAAGTGTTTGTTACTTATTTCTGCATATTACTTATTATGTTTGACAGTTTAACGCTCTCGGGCATTTCAAAACGCTCTACCTTTAAGTAGAACATATGTCTTTGACTAAAGAACTTACGCACTGGGCGCACAAAGTTACTAAGTATGTATTAACTAGATTAATGACGATAGTTACTATTACACTGTTTGGTTTGTTGTACTTGTATATATCTCACGTATTGTTTCGTTTAGAAGCAGACTTCAATGCAAATCAACCACGATATGTCTGTATATAATAGAATATAATAAATAATGTGATACTGCAGTAATCTATTTTTTGTTATAGTTTATATTTTAAAATGTTTTAATGAAATTATTTGTATAGTAATAAGATGTATCCAACTTCGTTTTATTATATTTTATATATTGAGCCGTTAGGGGCAAGTTTCCAAATTGTCGTTGCTTCTCACATGAGAGGCTCAATTCGGCCTCCAGTCACCGACAAATGTTTCCTCGAAAATCAGATTCATTCCAAGAAGATGATCATCAAAGATGACCACCAACAAGAGTGAGTGCCAAGAAAAAAAAGACATGAAGAAATGAAAAATGAAGAGTGTGTGAATGAGTTGGTTTAAATATTTACAAGTATGATTAATGTAAATAATTTTCGATTTATATTTGCATGAAAATGAAATACAATTAGCACCTTTAAATTAATTTGAACTTTTTAATATCTGTGCTGTCTTCTTCTGTGTACTATTAGAACTAAAATAGAACTGTATTGAGAACTTGTTAACAGGTGGCAACATAGGTAACCATTTAATAAAATATTTTAAAATAAATATTTTCTTCAAATAAAATGTATTATTTTAGTATTAGAATGATTAATAAATAATATTATTTATTACTAAAATATAAATTTATAAACAGGAATATATATAACTAAGTTTTTGATTAAAATATCAATCTGGTAACTAATATTTTCAGGTTTTGGACAGACCCACAAGGCAGCATGCAGCATACATACATCACACAGCCAACCCGAGCTCGAGTCCCGACCAGTTGAAAAAATTTCTCCAAAGTCCCGACACTTGAAGAATCACAGAGAAGATGGAGGTCCAAGAAGAAGGTGAAAAGAAGTCTCACAGGAGAAGGTGGTGAGCGGGGTAAGACAGAAAATATTTTCGATTTTTTGGAAACATTTTGAGCAAAATTCGGCGTCGGGGGATTGTGGAGCCTCGGATCTAACTGAATCGTGCTCGGCGGCTCCGCCAAGCGCGCAAAGCCGCATCCGCAGCGGATTAACACATAATTAATTATTTTCCGTAAATTAATTATCCGATTGCAATAGCTTAATGACAAATAACTACGCGCATCTTATGCTAATTTTTCGTTATTATTGAGCTGCCAATTAAGGAGTTAAAATTCGAAAATCATTTATATATGGTAAAATAGACCTGTGCTGCTATTTTATATATTAACAATACATTTAAAATTATTAATGAAATTGATGCAACAACTTAAACTACAAAACTAGAATAGCATTATTAATTAATTAAATCTACCTATGTATACAATAGCGTACTATCATTTTAAACGCTTACAAAAAAAATAATTTTGAATCTATATTTTTGAAATTAATACTGTTCGAATTTGTTTACTCATACATAGACCCTATTCGGTGTCGGTGTATAGTACTCTATTGTAAAAGTTGTTTTAAGAATATGAGACATGAGACAAGGTCGCAAGTTCTAATACCGATAGCTAACGGACATTGGGCATTTTTGAAGTTCTATCTCTCAAAGTATTACATTGGTTAGAATGATTAACGCAACATTATCTTTAAAATATTATTAAATTGCAAATATTGTGTAACATGATTGCAATATTTTTAGAAAGTTAATCTGCTTCAAGATAATATTGAAGAATAAAACTTGCCTATTGGATTTCAACTATTTTTGTTTTGATCACAAGATACTAATTTATATTTCAGAAGCTATCAAAAACAAAGATAATTCCTTTACAAATGGAGAGTACAATGATATAACAAATATAGTTATAAAAACACAAAGAAGTCAATTTCATAAATTTTTATTGTTATATAAAAGTTTGTTACATATTGTGACCACATTTCAGCGCAACTATGCAGACCAAAGAATCGTCTACTCTCGTAATTGCCTGAAGCCTCCAACAATTACCTTATTATCATGCAATTGGTAAAACAGATGTGTATACGTTCATTCATTGTACAATAACTACCAATCTCTACATGCACAATTGAGTTTACAATGGGTTTTTGCTGAATATTGTTCCGTTACTGCTTGATACTGCATGTGAAAATTCGTAAAGCTGTTACATTTGTTCCTCGGCCAATGTCTGAACAAAAGTACCCCACTTTGAATTATTTCTGTGTGTGTCAAGTGGAAACTGAAGCCAACAGAAGAGTACAATATTCATAGATATAAAAACGAAGCAAGCAGTTATCAGAGTTGCAAATAGAGAATAGACAATTGTTAGTAGAGCATCTAGAAAAATAGAAAATACAATAAATATTGTATTAATTTTCCTTTTGAAATCTAGCGTCTTATTACTTCTTTCTTAAAGTCTGCAATCAAAGTAACTCGTAATTTAGAATCTATCGAATTTACGGTGTAAGCGTACTAATCAATAGTTACACGAGAACATGGTCTGACTTCATCTCTCATTAAAGCTTATTTACAGTTTCATTTGTAATGTTAGAAATTGGTGAAAGATTATTGATTGTGATTCGTTCCCCGATTAGACTTAAGCATTGTGTTGCATTTCGCAGACACAATCAAATAGAGATTATTCTAACAATAAATATAGATAGGACAGTTTATATAATTTTCCACTGAGGTACGAAAAATTCGAAATTCGGACCACTGAACGTAACATTGTGTCGTGACTGAAGATTGCAACTGTTCTAAATTGATCCTTACTGTTCCACATACACGTTTATTGTTGTAATTAAAATGTCAAACTTGTCAACAGTATCCATATTCAGTTTCTACATATTTAAACTTTCTCCACACATTTGTAATACATAGGTTTTAGTTTTGATTTATGGTATAAAATGTTTAATCACACATTTTTCATGACCAGTTTCACAATCTTTGCAACAACAGCCATAAATTATTTTAAAAAAAGCATACATGTATCATCGGTCAAGCAGTGTGCCCATGAAAAATGCACGTAGACCAAACATTTTCATCGCTAGCAAATGTACGTATGTCACTACTTTGCATTATTACCACGTCACATCTGTCATAGATAATTCAATAAACGTAAAAGCCTAAGTCGATTAAATTAAAATGATGTCCGTAAATGTAATAAATATGTACAAATCTTATATACTTATGCCTCACATTCCGTGAAACTCTCACATTGTGCAAGTTCAACTTGCATATTCATATCTGGTTTGCCATATAGTTGCATAGCAATTATTATTCTCTTTGATATTAAAGTAATGATGGTCGTGTAATCGTAAATATGTAAATTATGTAATGGACAAAATATCTTATCACCAGTATTATACTATTATATCACTAGACAAAGACCAACATCCTTATCCTTCACATTTTGCTAACCATTGGTGGTGCCCTGTTACCATCGTTCTGCATCTCTCAAAATATTCGGTACTCCAAATCAACGCACGCATGACTCATTCAAATTCTAAATCTTTCCTTCTATAGCTATAGTACACTCACACTCAATATGCATCCAGCGCATTAAATTAACTCGAAACATCAACGCAAAACTAAAAATACCTTCGAAAACAAGCATACATCAAGAGCTGAAAAAACACAACGAAGCGTTAAAAGCATCGCATTTTCACATCAACGATTTATCCTGTGTGATGTGCTTCAACTTTGTCAAAACAACCGAAAATCGCGCATTAACACGTTTGAAGAAACCTATTCGAAGTCAATGCGCGCACGCAACTTATCAACCTAGCAATGTCTAGATTTAAACTAAATATCAACTTTGAAAACAAATGTACAAGATAAACTAAATAAAAGGTAATATTGAAATATCACATAAACTTAAGAACATAAAATCCTTTGTGGCGCCTCATCTTCTCATCTCTTCGTCTCGTAGTTGGCGGTTACGCAATTACTTATCGTCTTTCGTGGGTGTGATTGGCAGCGAATGACAGGTCGAGTCGCTGACTGACTCATCCATGGCAATCGGTGGTGTTGTCTTTGCAACCTGCTGGCTTTGCGACATGTGGATCGGTGCACGAATCTCATCGGAATTGCTTGTTGGTAGAATCTTCACTCGATAGAACTTCGTGCTTTTTGGTACATTATAGCGATTTTCAGACTGAAACAAATTTAAAATTTGTTAATATCATGTTTAAAGTAAATTTTTAAGTGTATATTAATAAATACCTTTTTAGTTATACAATATTCTTTATCAATCACTTCTGCAGTGAAATAGATGCCATCCTTCATATCATCTTTCGACAGTGGTTGGTAGTCCCGAATACAATCCGAATTCACAAAATGCAACGTGGCGCTCTCTTGAAGAACAACAAAATTCTTGTATGCCGATTTCCACATAACGAGCACTCGATCGCCTGGCGTGCAACTCTCAATATTTACACGATTCGTGTTCACCATCGATGTTTGGCTGACAGTCAAAGGTTCCTTATACTTGTAGCGCTTCGCTCCGCTGCAGCTCGATGTACTTGCAGTCATCTCACTCGACTCCATGCGCTTTTGTCGCTCGGTGGTCAACTGCAACGCGAGTTCCGTATTCTCCTTTTGTAACGACTCGATATTTTGCCGCAGCGTTATAGTGGAAACCTCCATTTGTGATTCAGTAAGCTGCTTCACCCGCTCCGATGACAATTGTTGCTCCAACTCCTGTTTCTGCGTTTGCAGAATATCGATTTGCAAACGCAGCTCACTCGCGGAGCTCTCGTTATCAGTCATTTGCAAAAGCAGCTGCTTCTGTTTGTTGCACTCGCGAATAAGTTCCTGTATCTGTTTGTCTTTCTCGTCAATTGTGCGTCTTGCTTCATTCCGAATCTTGTTCAACTCAAATTCGAACTCTTTGTTTCGTTCGAGAAGGACTTTCTCAACACGACCGCTCTCGGTTTGTCGCACTTCTTCAAAGATTCTCTGACGTTCAACTTCCCCTAGAGATGGTTCCCTTCGCTTCGTATCGGGACTACCAATGTCGGCTTTGTCCTGGCATTCCGATGGACTGCGATCCGTCATAAAACGAAACTTCTTGCGGAGATTATCTATTTCCGACTTGTGTTCACGGGACATGCGATCGATGGTTTCCTTCAGTGAACGTTCCTTTTCAAGGGTGGATAATTCCCTATCAGACTTCTCTTGCAGCTTGGTTTCGAGTTCTAAGATTCGAGTTTTGTAGTTTTCTTCGAGGTATGAGTCAAGACGCAGACTTCTATGTAACTGCTTATTTTCATCTGCAAGTTTGTTGAGACTTGAATCGAGACACGAGTTCTCTTCACGGAGACATTTAATTTCGTCGCTATGCGACTTCAGTTGCTCGCGGCAGGCGGTTAACTCATGTTGGTGGCTTTCAGTCAGTCGATGGATAGCTTTCTCTTTCATATCGAACTCGTAGGTGAGATTATCCCAGGAAGAACTTAAACTCTTGCAGTGTAGCTCAAGCGCCGAGCTCTCACATTGCACCCTGGTCTTAATCTCGCCCATTTCATTCCGTAAATCGGTGACGATTGTTCGGTATAGTGAAGCCATATTTATCAAAAGATCTTTTAGTTTATCCTGTTCACTTCTGGATGATTGCAAATTGTCCTAAAACAGAAATGGTGGTTCTCTTAATAAATATGTGGCAATATAGTATATTACGTAGCAAGCTTGATAAGTGAAGTATATCGCACCTCCAGTGTGAAAAACTTATCAACAAGTTTACGTACGCTATTTTTCCCACAACCATATGCAAAAACGCGTGCGCATAGTAGTTAACAAACACTTGTAGTGTACTGCACGCTTTACTCGAAGAAAGCGATCGATATCATATCGCAACGAGTGATGATATGAACTAATATCGTAACTGAGAGGCACGTTATGTCTTCTTTAGCATGTGGTCATGGGAAAAATGTTTATAATGCATGTTTTACATGCATAGCTACAATGGACTTACAAAACTTAAGTAAATTAAAAATAAAATGCAAATACTATGGCCACCAACTCTAGCGATCTGTCCAGTGTTCACTAAGTAGACTAAAATGAAAAATACGAAAAACAAAACATAGTCAACTAAGATATACAATCGTGCGTAATGAGCTAGCAATAGTCTTGTGTATGTGGGTGTACCTGCAGCAAAGCCACGACGTCGTTGGCATTGCTCAGCTGCAGGGCAATCTCGCCAACGGCGGCCGCGTGCTGCTGCTCGATCGCCTGCCCGCAGGCGGCGTCGATGCTCAGGCTCGACGGCAGGCTTTCGTCGATATAGAACTCCTCGTTGACGAAATCACTAGGTTGGTGGCCTTGCATGGGCGAGGGCGAGCCGGGCGACGCGAGCGGCTCGCCGCCGCCGTCGCAGCGTGGCGATTGCGGCGCGTGCGGCGACAACGATTTGGAGCGCACGAAATTATTGCTGCCGCTGTTAGCAGCACCACCGCCACCACCCGCACTCGATGCGCTGCCTTGCAGATGGTGGTGCGAGATGTAGCAGCTGTCGCCGACATTGCGCAGCGACGACAGCTCATCGATGGACTCGAGCGACGTATTCTTAAGATTCGTAAAACTCTCCGTGTGACTGCCGGCGCTGATGCTGAGCGCGCGCGATGTCGCGTGAAACGTGCGCGGCGGCTTACGCGGCGGCGCCAGTTGCTGCTGCTGTGTGGTTAAGCTTTTATCACAAACCTCGGTTATCGTCGTCACGTCGCTGTAGCCCGGCCGCGGCGATGGCAGATCCTTGTCGAATTGCAAGTCCATCGGGCTCTGACACACTTTCTCGAACTCCTCCGTATCCGTTTCGGATTCACAGCCCCTATAAACATATTCATATTGTAGCCACATGCAACAAAAAATTTGCGTAGCCCCCAAACAATATGTACCTGTCTAAATCTTTAAGTTGCGCGATACTTTGATGTAAACACGTCTCCGCGTCGCCCGGCTTCAACAAGTTCTGATCCAAATTACTCGCGAGGCCCACTTCGTTGACCACCTGCTCCAGTTTCTCCTCGCATGTACCCTCGGCCTTGTCCTCGCTCTTTACCTGCGACTTTGCAAGAAAGAAATTCGTGATCGCCGTCATATCCGGTATCACCAGGCTTTCGGTGAGTTCCGGCACTGCTTTCCGCAGCTCCTCGAAGTCATCCATCGACACATTGGGTAGACTAGAATCGAAAATCGATGGCGCTTGCGTCGCGAAGCTGGGAGGCAGATCGTTCATGCCGGGAAACAAACCCATCAGAAAGTGACCTTCATACTTGGACTTGAAGTCCTTCCGACGCGTCACCTCCTCATTGTAGATCGTCAACATATAACATGCTAATTCCGACGCCCACTGGAAACAAATAATTACAACAATGACAATTATAATCTTTTCCTTCCTCTTACCAGAAGAAACGCCTGTGAAAACTTCTTCCTTCTAAGTACTTCAACCACAGCAGACATGTACGCTTCCGGTGCGATATGAATTTGTTGCAAAACACTGAGATTGAAACGCAGACGAAGGACATTCTCACAATATGCATGAATTCTGTCTGTGGAGCAACGCAGCAGGTTCTCCGCGTGTATCACCCACTTGAGCCGCTGATACAAATTGTTGCACAGTTCCTCTTTGCTGCGCATGCAGCGCTTGTGAATATCGCACAGCTTCCAGTGATTATTCAGCATGCACACCAACTGATTCCGGTGCGAATCGCACAGATCGGGTAACACGGATTGATCGCCGAGGTTCCCGGCGCGTATCTGTTGGTTCTGGATCGATGTCGAGGAATAGGCCTGCTCCTTAACGATCGGATCACAGCTCGACGTCAGTTTATCCAAGCCAAACAATCGATCACTCAGCCCGTGAATCTCTTTCATGTCGACTTTGCTGGATGTCTCATAGGCGCACTTAACCTCCTCGTATAAATTCGCAAACACCTCGGCGTGATAATACTCAATACCGCGCGTGCACGTTTCGAACAGCGTATCCATGGTGGTTTCACTCTCGGAATCACGACGCGCCTCAATCCACTCGAGAAGCGTCTTGGTCGCTTTGCTTTGCACCGAATTACAGCTTTCATTCGGTGG
Source organism: Drusilla canaliculata (assembly GCA_027574885.2). NCBI lineage: Eukaryota > Metazoa > Arthropoda > Insecta > Coleoptera > Staphylinidae > Drusilla > Drusilla canaliculata. The sequence continues at coordinate 16,710 of JAODGA020063882.1, forward strand.
TGCGTTGCTCGGTCCTTCTTGTGTTTCATCGCGATGCGGTTCGAATTCCGTGAGTAACAGCGAAGGAATTATGGGTATTTTTGCTAATTTATCGAGGGCTTCTTTGTATCTACAGAATCAGATAATCCATATTTAGATAATTAAAATTGGATGATAATAAGAATAAGAATACTTACACACTTAAAAACTCGACATAACTTTCACGTTGGCCGAGATACTCCTCAAAGTATTGGCGCGCCGAATTGACGCGCTTCTGAAAGTCGTTGGTGATGTCCTCGAGATTGGCGATGGCCGCCAGCCAACCTTGATGCTGGAGTTGTTGATCGTAATAGATACTCTGGCAGCACTTACTTTCACGGAGTGCCTCATTGTAGAACTCTTGCGCCAGTTTGGCGCGCTTGGTGACTGTTTCCATTGATGGGGCCAGGTTTTTACTTTGTAGGACTCTTTTTCGAAATTCTAGATATACAAAATATCAATACATGTTATCAAAATCTTGTATTCCCACTTTGAAAATGATCAAAAATAAATCATACCATTATATGAAGAATATCCAGAAACATGTGTGCTGTCATCTCTATCATCAGATAGAACCTCTTCACTGGTACTCTCAGCCCTCTTCTGGGCACCACCTTGCACAATATAAGCATCCGGACATGCGCTGGCCGCTGGCGGAAAGGGCGATTCAATGCTCTGCTTGTTGAAGAGAAAAATCGGATTCGTGTCTGTGCCCGACGAGTACGAGATCACTTTGGCACTGTTTTCCAAGCAAATCCCACCGCTAATCAGCAGCACTTGATCCTCAGGTGGCACTTGCAATATCTTTGTGATTTCCAACTTCAATTGTCCCACACTAAAAACACCAAAATAATATAAAACACCTGTTTGAATTTCTAAAAGAATTAAATTCATTTTATACCTTTCAGTTGCAATGTCCAACTGAAACTCCAACATCGTCCCAGTCTCGACACGGAAAATGAACAGGTTCATGGTGACTCACAGTGATGAATTTGCGGATGACGGGCGAAAGTAACGATGGATTTGCGTTGTTCTTGAAGTGTATTGATACTAAAATATCACCTACAACCGAAAACACATGCGCATTATATAAACAATTGAGAAATTTCACATGGAAAACCTAAACAAACATAACCTAAAGATTGCAAGTAACGAGTTAGTAATCATAGCTAATCCTGAACGCTGACTGCGCGTATCAATCGAGGGAGTCAATGATTATTTGATATGTTATCGCAAGCGGCCGTATGTTTAAACTCCAGCCGCATGAATATACATGCATCTAGCCGTTTGTCAGCTACAAAAATACGCATTGAAATTGAGAATGTTTGCCAAGTATTTCAAACTTTACAACTATGTAAAAGTTTTTGATAAGATTATTATGGCTATATGTGAAAATAAAATGGTGCCAATTTACAATAACAAACATCGACGAGGCCTCGGATCGGCGAAGGCAGAATGTATAATTAATTATTTACATTTCCCCCAGCAAGACATTAATAAATTTATTTTTCATTGCAAAAATGCATTTAAAATACTGAACAAATATGAGACTCACGGAAACAGAAAAATTGCATTTATTCTTTTTTCAGATGACCGAGAAGTTTCCAATTATGTTTTATTTGATTTTATTTTCTGGCAAAGCTTGTCAGTAGTTTTTCAACATTGTATTAATTTGTTTATCAACTTCTGTAATTATTCGCATTATAATCTGATATAATTCGCAAAATGTTAATAACAAAATGGTAAACTTCAACTGGCTACAGAATTTCAAACATTTTCGCCTATGTCAAATGTTTGATTAAATTGTTATGTCTATAAGTAAAAATAAAATGGTTCCAATTTAAAAACAAAAGTTGATGAACCTTCGCATCGCAAAATATTGCATTCATATATTCATAATAAATTGTTTTCGATATTTGAGTATAACAATCGCCGCAAACAAAACAATTAATACGCGTTTAATGCAACATGGAAACAACAATCTGTCTTGAACTTGATTTTTTATTATTAGTAATCTTGTTGTTACTAAAGTCGAGAACTGATTTGACCTTCCATCCCTTTGTTTGTACGCTTTGGGACACGTTTTTTGAGGCCGATTTATAGTTTTATGGCGCTGTTTTTGCGTGTAGTCGCGTATGTCTCCTTTGTCTTGTAGCGCGAGACAGTTTCGCACCAGCAAAACACGAAAACACAGAACTTAAGGTGTGAGTCATTACGTGCAGGCAAAGCGCTGATGAAACGATGACTATTATTGTCGTACATGATTTAATATTGTTTGCACATGCCTATTTCTCGCGCGCGGCTGCATCCTACGTGTGCATGTGCACGTAGATAATAATTAAACAATATGTTACATTTTATAGTTACTGGCATTAACATTAATACTTTCCGCATTGTGTTCGTAAAGGTCATCAATCCATGTAAAAGTATGCTCACATGTGCCACGTGCAGGTATTTTTCACACTTGAGAAGCTGTAAGAACTATAGTTTTGTAGTTGTTAATAATTAAGAGGACTCTTAAAAGTTTTATTACACGCATAAACTCGGCTCGAGTTGGTTTCAACGTTAATGCACGCCAAGCAAGTTTAGTGCAATGTTGCGCGAATCGCTCGCGTGTTATGCGAAATTCATTCTAATTAATAGATAATAGTAGAGACGATAAATATGCTCATACATTCTGCGAATAACGTAAATATTTGCGTGCAAGTAAAGTAGCCAAATGAAACTCGGTTAAAATGACATCGTGTATGATTTAAAAACTACCAATTATTTTTTGCGAAAAGTTGATGAATCATTCAAACTCTTTTTTTGTGTAGACTGTGTTTTAACAAAACTTTCCAGTGCAAATTATACACTCGTAAACTACATTTCGATATAGAATTAAACTAATTTAACGCAAAAAAAAATCAAATGAGGTTAAATTATAGGTTATTCTTGTCTGAATTTAGAGAAAATTAGAAATTTATTTATGCTATAATGATGAAAAAAAAAAAATTATTAAAAATATTTTTCAAAATGTCAACAATGATTTATTTTTAAGGTTTTGTTTGTGCAAAATGTTGTTTCATCATAAATAAACCAAATTAATTTCTATAATCTACGACCTGTAATTTGTACAAATAAACTATAGTAGTTAAAGATAACATATAACTAGTAAATATTTACTACATTTAACTAAATCTTGTAGTATGTTATTTTCTTCCGACTAAGATATGGTCATACCAAATGCATCAATAATTTCAAAAAATGTATACAATAAAAATCGTTTTAGTTCTTTTCTTTTGCTATATGTCTGCGCTTCGAATAGGAAAGTAATTAATAAAATATAAGATAAGTTTGCTGGCACAGCTAGTATTTTATAACTACAAATTTATAATAACCTCAAATATTCTTAATTTTAAAAACCATGTATTTTTGAATTTCGTATTTTATTTGCAGCACCTTCCTGTTTGCATAATCAAATCAAACTTAAAATATCTCAATTCGTTTCTGAGATAGACAATTGAAATTTTGCTCACACATACAAACTTAAAGAGTCTGTGAGAATTTCAACTTTTCGCGATATCTCAAAAACCAATCTGTAACTTTGTTTGAAACTTTCAGAATATGTTCTTAGTTAGTTAACACACATCTCCTAAAAAATGAGCTCTTTAATAGAAATCATTTTCGAGATATTCACACCTAAAGTTGACTAAAGAAATTTAGTTGCGTGTAGCGTTCGAGGTTTAGGTTAAGTTTAGTGTAAATATCTTAAAAACCTACCGGCAACTTTGTTTGAAACTTTCAGACTATATTCTCAGATAGTTACCACACATCTCCTAAAATTTTGAGTTTATTCTAAGAAATTGTTTCCGAGATATTCACGCTCAAAGTTGACTAAGGAAATTTGGTAGCGTGTGGCGTTTAAGTTAGGTTAGGATATCTCAAAAACCAACTTGTAACTTTGTTTGAAACTTTCAGAATATGTTCCTAGATAGTTACCACACATCTTCTAAAAATGAGCTCTTAGCTGGAAATAGTTTCCGAGATATTCACACTCAAAGTTGATTAAAGACATTTTTCGGCGAAAAGTTGGTAGACTTTGAACAGAAAATGTTCCTAGATCGTTTCCATATTTTTATTTCCCGACCCCGTTGATTACTAATTAGCAGACATTCGACAGCGAAACAAGGGATAATAAAAACATTGCGCTAACGTAAACACTTAGCTTGAATTAATTACTTATAAGTGATCAAGTATCACTTAATATATTCTAATTGACTTCGCAAATCCATAGTAGTAAAAACTCGAACTATAAATATATTATAGTAATTGTATTAGTTTTTCTTTAAAACCACATTAAAAACACTAATACAATTAGTTGCCCCAATGCAAAAATAATCTAAATAAAAAAAGTTGCTAATTAACTATACAATTCCTTTAAAACATAATTGGCGTACTGTTAATATAAACAAAGAAAGTCTTAAAATATAAATTAACCGACCAGCTTGCTTGATTGCATTTTCTTTATCACAAAAAAACTAACACTAAACCTGGAAATGGAAACGCAAGCAACTTTCTATTTCCACTGGTCTTATTCAGTTTCATTTGTTCAGTTAATTAATGCACTCATTGTGCGTAGTGCATTGTTTCGCCAGATTTGCCAATATTCCAATCAGCGATAAGACTAAAAAATATCAACACGTTTTGACATTAATTTGAAAAACTTTCCAAGTGGGCGGCAAACATTTACAAGCAGCTCAAAGCAATTAATGCGCAAAATAAGCTGTTTCGCCGTAAATAACTCTTGTTGTTGTCGTCGCCGATTCACTCCTCTGATACGCATTAGCTTAAAAAGTGATGAAAACAACTTACGTTCTTAGCTCACGCATTTCGAAGCCGTAAAAAGTAATTATGTAAAAAAAGGCTGCCGAGGTTGTAAGGCAATGTCATCGAATCTAGCCGCTTACAGATTGATGTGATCTACTTTGGTCTCTTTGTGTTGTCTCTTCGGGGTTTCGCTGGCGGATTTACCTGCCGCCTGCTGGGATTTGTTGATTGTGTTGATTGAGTCCAGCGTCAATCGCGTATTCCTTGTTTGCTGTGCGTTCGCAGCACACAACTGGATGCATGCGCGGATTATGAATGACGACGATTACGTTCGCGGCCGAGTCAACGAGCGCACTTTGTGTGTGTTTTGTGTACAAAACAGCGCGCGTTTTGTCGCGCAAATGGCCGCAACGTACCTGGTGGCGTGCGGTGCATCGGCGCTGGCTCTCGCGCCACTGGCTCCGGTTGGTGTCCGTGCGGTGTTTGTTGTCTGCTCTGCTCTGCTCTGCGGTGTGGTTATCGAATCAATTTCCTTCGCATCATCACGTCGACGACGTCGGCGGCGGCGGCGTCATCTGCCTGCGGGCGCGCGCCGTGCTGCGAGCCATCAGCTGACGACGGGCAGCCGTGGACGGGTCGGATCGTGGACGCGCTTATCGACGATCGCTTGCAGACTGCGCGGCCGAGTGCGACGACGGCGGCGACGGCTCGTGCGGGCTGTGTTATTGTCGCGACGGCGGCGGCCAGCAAGGCCATTTACGCACACGAATCAACGACGGCGCGCCCGCACACACACGCTTCGCACATTCGCCACGGCTCACACACCAAGAGGAGAAATCCGCGCGGCGGGCGGCGGGGCTCGTCTGCGTCTGTTTTGTTCCTGCGCGACAAACAAAAAAACGTCGAAATCAGATGATCTTGATTGATCATGTACAGCACTGATGCAGTGTGTGTTTCCTTGTTGCATTGTGTGTATTCTTCAAGTTGATTGAAACATACATGATCCATAGTTTTATATGATCCTCAATGATCCTGTAGTTTGTAAAGTGACACAAAGCTGGCGTCATAAGTATCAAAGCAATAAAACGGAAAATGTTTTTCTTTTAGTTTATGTTAAAATGGCTCCGCCAGCCCTATTTTTAATATTTTAATTCCAAAACATATAAATACATGCCTGTGTTTTTTTTCTCTAAAACAACAACATTAACCGTTTTATATTGTATCAAAGAGTTTTAAAGAACTCTAACTCAAAAAAACAAAATATTTAAAAAAATGTATTAATAATGAATTTTTAATAGTGTCTCTTTATGAATTTAAAACCAAGATGACGAAAAGAACAAGTTGGGTACCTTAACATTGATAGTTACCGAGACAAAAGAAAAGAAGTATTCCTATTAAAATTATAGTGTTTGCAAATGAAGGAAAATGCCCCTCTGATTATTATAAATTTTTTAAATCTCGAAAAAGTCTGATAATTCTTAAGTTACGAGCAATTTTGTCTTTATGGCTGTTACTTTTAAAGTAACAAAACTAAAAACTAAATTGTTTACATAGTTCTTTTTGGTGTGTACTAACAATTTAGAATAAACTTTTTTTTGCCAGTTAAAGTATATAAAATTAATATAATACAAACAATTGCAGTAATAGTTACGTTTATTACAGAGTTTAATAACATTTATTGTTTTTTGTTAATTTTAAAATCAGTACACATTAAGACATCTAGGAGTGAATATAACGAACTAAGTATATTTATTAGTTCCAACATTCACCATGAGAGAACTCTAGGTGGATTAATTTTGTAAGAACACATTTATGAACCGTTTTATAAGACTACTAGGGTATAAGCCGGCGCAATGCGCAGTTTGACTTTGAAATTTGACTTTTAACTTTGAAGTTTATTATTAATTTGCAAATACATCCCAACATTCTACTAATGTTAAATTATACTAGTGCACAAATCCCAAATTTGATATTTTTGAAAATTCGTAATATACAAAAGACAGAGAACTCTTAAGGGAACAACGTTGTAATAAGATGAAAAGCTCTATTTGTATGCCCTAACATTCTATACAAAAATTACTATATCCTCCTATCACCACACTACATTTTTTTAACTTTGACGTTTACTAATGGTATGCACACACACCCCAACATTCTACTATTGGTAAATTATACCAGTGCACAGATCACAATTTTGATATTTTTGAAAATTTGTAATATCCAAGAGATAGAAAGCACCTTAAAGAACAATATTGCAATGAGATGGAAAACTCTCTCTCTCTCTCTAATGCCGGATCTTCTATAAAACCACCACACCACCTCCTTGGAAAGTTGTTTCCAAATTTTCAAGACAGTAGCACGTTTATATGTTACCGTTTTATAATATATATATATGATTACAGCAGTGGCGGATTTAGCCAGTCAGGGGGCCCCTAAGGCCCGCCAACAAACTAGTTCAGCGCCCCCTATTTTTTTAAATTATATAACGTTCTAAATAATTATATAAATAATTACAATAAAAATAATATTTATTGACATCAACATATATTAACATCAGCATATACAAAAATCAGTATTATATTATTGAAATGAAATTTCGTAAATACAAAAACTGTATTAAGTAGAATTCAAATACCAATCACCAACCAAGTGTTCATTGTCGAAAGCAACCCGCGGACGCTGCGTTTCGAGCTTGTTGGCTCTCACCAGCGCGGTATATGCTAACGAC
>JAODGA020063926.1:0-10181 GCA_027574885.2 Drusilla canaliculata
GCCAACTGAATTCACAATATCACTTTCTTCAAGAAGTACGCAATAAGCATAAGTTGCTTATATTAAGAATACATTACTTTTCAGTTTTCAAATTACGATGGTGGTCCATTCAAGACAATAGTCCAACATTGGCTACTCTTTCTTAAAAACAAGTTTGTTTCAAACATTTTAAAAGATTTCATTTTTATGTCAATCTTTAATAATACTTTATTTCGTAAATGTAAATTCAAAGTAAACGGACGTTTTGTTGTTATGCCCCTTGGATGAGGATCAACTCAAGTGAATGCGCAAACTTTTCATGTGTGCTCTTTGGGGCGGTATAGCAGAGGAAAGTTTTCCGAATAAATCTTGCGCTGCATAGCAACGTGAAAAAAGTTCCATTATGTGTCCCTTCACGGCGCAAAAATATCCACTTAAAATTTTAATATGTTCGCGCTCAACAAACGCCAGTCTTCGGTAAAAGTGTGTGCGAGCGTGGAACGGTATCCCTGAATCCGACAACTCTTGAGAGTTACCCCTAATTTGGTACAAAATCAATAATTTTATTATATACTCTCTTGAAAACTTCCTAACGATATTATATTTTATTAAGTATACAATGTAATTAGTTTTATGTTTATTTAATTTTTTGATGTTTATTTGTAAATAATTTTACACAATTTTGCAGAATTACATTTAGTATAACACGTAATCAGCTTTAGTTGAAGACTTTATTGTTAAATTTCATCACATCGTGATTTATGATCCGTGTCTCCCTTGCAGAGGATATATTTCTTCTGTGCAATCGCAAAAAACCTATTAAGTTCAACAATCATTTTCTCTCATTAACCATAAACATGTCATCCCTGATCGGATCCTATAGACTGCCACAAAAACCCTAAGTGCGATAGAACAAGACAACATGAAATCCATTCCGCAGGCATCCTTCTCAATTTTAAATTCTCTGGAATCTCCTTAGCAAAGATTGGGCAAAAGGCAATTTTTAAGGTTTTCCATGAAGCGCACTCCCCTTCCCGCTTGGTGCTGCTCACACACACACACTAGTTCATACACGGTGCTCCTGCTTGCAAAGTGATCGATGGATATTTTGCTTCGCGCGCATAGCAAATTTGGGGAAGAATACGGAAATATCCAGACGGGCGCCGAAAGCAAATCCGGATTTTGCACATTTTACTCTATTTGCCTCCTCGTCTCGCGTCTGCACCGTGGCGGTGGCAAAGTCAAGATGCGAAGCGTGGGACGCATTCGTCAAACTGTCCGCCCTCTCAAGAGCCGCCACACACTCACATACGACGCACGTCGGCGGTTGGTGCCGCCTCCGTCGCAGCGATTTTCTTCTCTATGTATATCTGCCTCACTACCTCCAACACGTACTGCACGTATATAACAGAAAGAAAGACCTCGTCGAAAATCCGAAAGTAACGCTGGAGAAAGAAAACCTCTGTATTCCGTTGGAGGCGGCACGCAGGAGAGTCGACGGTGGAGGAAAATCGCTGAAAACGATCAAAATCGATGTGTTTGCATCTCTAGCACGTACGGCTGCAAAGCTCTCTTTTTTAAAATGGCGATTTTTATTGCCGTTCAGGGGAAATTGAAGATTTAATATTATATTAAAAAAGAGGTAAAGAATTCACAGCTATAAATATTTGCAAATTTTCAAATTAAAATAAATTAGTTTTAATATTCATATCAAACTCATAAAGTATATTCGATACTAAATACTGCTTTATTATTTATTGGTATTCAAAATATGGATTTACAAAGCTGAAAGAAATTAGGAGAGTGCAAAGGGCACCTGACCTACCACAACTCTGTCTAATTTCTTTCTTTAAAATACTTTCTCTTGACTTTCAGCGTCTTTCCTCATTTCCTCTTTTACTTTCCGCCTCTCTCGACCTCGACGAGCTCATTATTCCCCTCGTGACCCAGTACTCAAGGATTTTACTCGCTCTCTGTCTCTCTTGTGGTGCATTTTTTAATAAATGAGTGCCATGCCACGAGTTTCCAGGCATAAAAATCGGGTTCACGCCAAGAAAAGAGTGCGATAGATTCAAATGTGTCATGGAGAGAAAGAGACCAAAATGGTGCTTCAATTAGCTATTGCACGACGCACTGCTTAATTACCTCCGGGAGCGTCAGACGAGGGCGGTTCAAGGCCAAGAGGCGGCGACGGCGGCGGGTCACTGGCCCACTTTCCCATTTCCACTCGTTCGCTGTTCGCAATTAAGACGCCGACCAAACCGTCTAACATTACGACCCTTTCCGTAGAATGTTGTTTTTGTCGCACACCCCCAAACAAGAAGACAATTTAATCATACACCAGAATGAATTTTATTAAATGTTCCTAGTTTCATTTGCTTCTATTTTTATTACATACATACTAAATCAAAAAAAACATTTTATTATTTACCGTTTCCAAGACTGTACATTTATGTTAGTACTATTGTTCAAAAATCAACGAAGGAATTTCTTTTGCGCAAAGGAGATAGAAGATGCGACAGGCACATGTTCTTGGAGCACGCGCGGAGGCGGCATGTGTGTGGCGACACCGACAAGAACGGCGGCGGCCTACACCCCCTAGATCGATCGAGTCGAGAGTCCGGACTCCTCCCGGATGAAAAATACGCGAACGCGAGACGCCTGGATGTGCGGCGGCGGGTTGCGCTCGTTTTTCGTTTGCCTCGTTTCCTCTCCCAGTACGCGAGCTTTAGTCAGCGAGGGGTGGCACATACATATGCGGGGCGGCGGTGCACAGCACATATACTTGTGCCTGCCGTCGCGCGTCGCAGTGCTTGCCTTTGCCAAACGGGGTACGTCGCCGTCGCGGCCGGCACGCAAGCGCTCTCAACGTCATCAATACTTCACATTCGAACACCTACCTACCTACCTACCTACTTCACTCTATGCAAGCACCGCCACCGCTAGTGCCGTTGTTACGATGCCAGACACAAACCAACCTATTCCTAGATTGAGCGGCTTTTTTTCCGCCGCTCCTTGGATGAAATTTTACTTGTAATGTAAATTCATATTTTGCATATATCGCCCAAAAGTGAGATATGTTAACGAGTGTCGCTAAACATCCAAAACGAAGCAAAATAAAGTAATTGTCTTAACAAGTGAGCATAAGAAATAACAGCGTTGTGGTTGGTTGAATCTCCACGGTTCCCCGGGATTTTCTATGATTCTCCACAAACAAATGAATAAAGACTGCGATTTTTTTGCATAGAATAAATAATACAGAAACAATACCCTACACTGTAGGGTATTGTAGGGCCTACAGGCTACTACGACTAGACTAATTTTGTTAACAATGCTCTGCATACGTATGTGTGAGAGAACAGCGAGTCCATGGCGAATTCAACCAAACTGTAAAATTAACAATCATTGTACGTAGTTTTTAAAATATCTGTGTTTCTGTCTTTAGTAGTACTCGCTTCGTTCGTACTTCAAACACACGTCGCTTGCATAAACCGTTACCTGCTTCGTTGCATAAAGTACTATTTCTTTTTTCCAAACTCGTTTGTTTGCTATCTTTTCTCTGATTTTGGAAGCACAATTGCAATGAATGCAGAATGTATTTTAGACGGTTCTATTCACATAATAAATTTGCATATTACATAGAAGCCTTGCACTGAGTTTCTCTGACTGATCCGTAGATTTCAGGCTACTGTTCGCGCTTCCGTTTTTTCATGGCTGCTTTCTAATTGCGTTTAACCTTTTCGAGCTCCCCTTTTTGCTAACGGGCAATGCTTGTTGACTGACGCCGCTTGCGTTAAGGGTGTGCAAACATGAACGCGAGTGAATAATTTTTGCATTTGGTATGATGTGTACCACATTCGAAAGTCGAAAGGGTTGGATGGTGTTGGTGCGCTATTCCATTGCGTTTATACATCTCATTACCATTTCGCCTTAAATTCAACGAGTTTAAAATATTCAAAAATATTTAAATATTTAATTCAAACACGATGTGACGGGTTGCATGGATGATGTCTAGCATGACAACTCTTTGGGGTTTTGCTTACCCACCTATGATCCTCTCATCATTATAATTTTTTGAAACGGTACCTGATAGACGATAATGCCTCTAATCATTGTTGGCAATCTTTCGCACGATCGTTATTCAAAAATATCGATTTACCATTTGGCGAGTGAATGCTATCCCTGGAGTTGTTGTGGAAGCGATAGCCCTGCGCGACGATGAAAGGTGTTCGTGTTTGCGTTCGCGCAGTTGGTGTTGGTGATGGAGGTGCGCGGTGGTCGTTTCGTGATGAATGCGAAACGTGGCGAGCACATTAGGTGCCCGAGCGGCGGAGATTCCGCGGAGGCGCATCATGATGATGACGATGATGATGATCGTCGTGCGCATAGATTTAGTAGTTGTCAGGTTTACCACCCATTTGCTACCCAAAGTGAGTACTCTTATAATGGGTGTTACATTACATATTCTGGAAGCGCATTTCTTCAACATTGACGGTCACATGATACTAAATGTTATTTATGAAAATATATGATAATATTTTATATTTAAAATATCCGTCATTATGAAAATTTTAAATAAATGTGTCCTGTAAAGCTTTGAATAATGATACGAACCTTAGCAAACCATAAATTTCACATTTCTACCAGTTCGTATACAGTTCGCACTCCTGTATGATATAAAAGAGTCCATTAACGTTACTCGGCGGAGTGTAAAAAGTATCAAGTTTTTAATGCACTCGTGCTGGGTGGTGGTGGCGGAGGCGGCGGGAAGTACATAAGTGAAGACGTCATTCCCACAGCGAGATAACGGCCGGAATCGCGCGCCAGCACTCGCAGAAAAGACGCTCAAACGCTTCGCCTTCTTGATGTTCCCTTTTTTTGGCGACGGGCGTCGAAATGTACCCCACATACATATTTCCGTGTGCTACACTTTCTCCTAATATATATAAATATATGCGCAAGATAGAATGTAAATGAATTGAAGAAAGAAGCAAAACTTTTGAGTATTGAACCAAAATTTCAACCAGTGTCACTTTTAAGTGTTTCAAATTTGTTATAATTATTACCAGTAAAACGTTTAAAATTGGTATTGCCAATTGTTTAAGACACACTCTAAAAATTATTTGAGTGTAGTTACGTCGTGATTTGTTAGTAGATTCACGTTGGTGGGCGAATAGGGGAAATCCGGGCCGATAAGAGAAATTCCAAGGAATCCAAATGCGACCGCGTATAGGAGGGTGGAGTTTCGATATGTTTACACACTCGGCGGAGCGTTTTCCTATTTCCACTCCCGATTTTTCCAGCTATCCTCTTATACAGCAGGAAGCGCCCACTCCTCCCCGCCATAAAAAATCGGGAGAGTGTGCGCAAGCCACACATGCACGTATCTATCCTGAAACGAAAAACAAGCGTGTCATCCAAGAAAAGCCGCAGGAATACGCCATTTTGAATTTTATACACCAGGTTTCTTGAATAACGACTAAGGTTGACATTATTTTAATACTTATTTTTGTGAAAGTTTGGTCTTCCGTAGCATTTGCGTCTTTGAGCAAAATTTTACAACCATCTCACATTGCGTGCTATTATCTCATCCCAATGTCTTTGTCGGAGAAAGTGTAGGTAGGTTTCTGGTTTCCATACTTTCCTTTGTGCCTCTGTTTGATGCTCTCGGTCGACAATTTCTTCCAACGCCTGCTCGTTTTTATTTCTTTGTGCTGGGCCTATGTGGGTCTTCTATTTTCCATTTTATTACTGAAAGAATGAAGCGTAAATAAAACTCTCACCGCCCTTTTCTCTAAAAACTGATTTTATGAGACACATCATCAAGGACGTATTCGCATAGAAGGAATACATTATTACTTGAAAAAATATTTGGTACTCATCATTGCAGTTCTAGAGAGAATTTGCAAAAATTAAAGTTATCTTGCTGAAATAGTGTTAAAGGCGACGAACGCTTTTCTTCGAGAGCATTCGAAAAAGTTTGGGGCGGAGGCTGATATGTAAAATTCGTCTGAGTTTCTGGCTCTCGCGCTCTACACATGCGAAGACAGAGAGGGCTGTGAGCACCAGCACACAATTGTGTCCCCAGTACTTGTGCGGGGAGGCGGGCAGAGGCGCTGCGGCGTAACGTGGCGGCGGTGGCGGTGAAACGAGGTTAGAGCTATGTACGCTCGCGCGCCACCCGTGTGTTGCCTAGACGACCAGTTGTTCCCCGCAGGTTAAAGCCTTATTGGATATGTTCATCGTTTTATTTTCAACGAGCGTTTTTCTTCCCAACAACGCTTGCTTGTTCGTTCGTTTGCCTCTTACAGCAGAAAATGTTCGCATTTACATTTTTCCATTCTACGCGTTAGCCCCGCGTGAGAGTACTGCGAAAAACTCCCAGTTTTTCGATTTCAGCACACGTCTTTGCCCACACACACATTCGCACCGCTGAAACGAATTTTCAGTAAACTTCATAAATTTGCCTTCGTTATTTTCACTTATACTATAGAAATTTCAGCTTATAGAAGCAGATATACACTGTACGTAATTTGAAAAATCTTCCAAATGCCAAAAACTTCAATTTTGTCAAATTGTAGAATTATCAACATTAATATTTTATTTAAAAATGTATAGTATGTTTTTCCTATTTTCATATTGATGCTGACTGCACCAATTTCCTTCATTTATCGATCATCCTTTTTCTTTGGCATTTGTCGATGTTGCTGCCTGCCGCTTGCACGGCACCAGAAGATCTTTATTTTTATTTCTTTTCTGTAATACGGTCGGACTCGTCCTCGAGCTACTTACATTTGCAACTCCATTCGCCTTAAAATGCGAGCACTAAACAAATCCAATAAGCCATCGCAACGCATTGCAAAAGAAAATGCCCTGCGTTACGCGCTCGTGGCTTGCGGGTCGAATATTCGATTTGGAACCGCCGGCAGCAGCGCAAATGGATTCGATTAAATTTCATCTAATTATCTTTAAATATTAACTTGCTACAAATGTACTAGCTTCTGAAAACATCTGCTGCAATGCATGTACAAATATATAATTATACTACTTACAAATCTACCTGTACGTTTACATTTACTTTTCGTTATAATTTCTCGGGTTACAGGTTGCATGAATCTTCAAATAATATGGCTAAAATTTGCCTTCTCTTTTATATTATCTGCGGATTAGGTATGCTCAAGTACGTTAAATAGCAATGTCATCCTACGTTTTACTTTGGAGATAAATCTTCATCAAAATGAAATAAATATTTAAACAAGAAACCACCTTTTTGCCCTAGTTGCGCCTTATTGAAATAAGAACACGCTATTATATAAGGTAGTGTTTATATGTGTACAATTAAAGACAAACTTCATTCTAAATTATATGAAAGCAACTACACTGTCAATTCTTATTTAGAAATTTTAAAACTATACAAATTATATAAAAACCTATTTTATTCAAATAATAATAGAAAAAAAAGGTTTTGTATCATATTCAAATTTACTCATTTTTTAGGCTCTGGTATACATGATGAGTGTAACCCGCAGGTAAACTTGACATAAGTGTGCTCAGCGCTTTATGTTCCATGCCCTCGGTAAAAAATACACAGTCTGAGAATCAGGAGTCCCTTTTTCGCCGTGCTTCTTCGTCCTTTTATTTTCTTTTAGAGGAGCACCCCTCTCTCAAGCGGTGCGTTCCTATGCGTATGTGTCCCTTCTTTCGCTATCTTTATCCTTTTTCATTTCTTTTGTTAGAGCGCGCTATGCAGATCACAAGCAGCGTTGATCACGGCCGCGGCTCGGCGTCCTTAGACCCTTGTCTTTTACGTGCCTCTTCACATCTATTGTTCCGGCGCAGCGGCAGCAACGCGTGCTCGTCGTGTGCACGAAAAGAGGAAGATTCCGGTGCGCGCAGAAATATGAGCGATTGCCGGGCGAAGGGTGTGGAGGGCCTCCGGATCTTCGCCCTTAGCTCTATTTAATGACGGATTTAACCCGGGAAAGAACGCGCTGTAGTCCTCGGGATAACCAAGAGTCGTCTAATCTTACCAAAATTCAAACATGTAAGCAGATTACCATAGCTGTAGAAACATGAAATTGTCCATACATTTTTTAGACTGTCACATACTTTTAAGATTATTTATAACTTATATTAGTGGTCCGTTATTTGTATTGATTGCAATTTTCTAAATTATTGCAGGTAAAAACAAAAGTGATTCAAAAGTTGACTTTATTTTGTGTAGCACATCTATTGCTAAGGTTTCTTGAGGCATATATTTTTTGTTTCCTAACGCTACCAAAACCTTCTTCAGCTTCGTCGAGCAGATTCACCGTAAACGACTCGCTTTGAGTGAAAAACGTAAGCAATGTGAAGTAGAAGCCGACGCTTGCGAACGATGTCAGAAACGAGACGATATTGCGTTTTCTTAAAAAATCATTCAAACGTAAAAACAATCAATTTTAATATCGCTTTACGTTTACACCCGCCCGTTATTTTCCCGCCGACTTGCTCAATCTTCCGCGATCCTGCTGTCTCATAACCTCACTCGGAGGGTTGCCAGAACATTTAAGCGTACATTTCCCCAATTATTACGATGTTTCTATTTAATTTCTACTATGAACCAAAAACTGCTCACCCTACTCTACCTTCCGTACGTCATTACAATTTTTTTTGTATATTTTTCCAGCAAAATAAAGGCTCTGCGACAAATGATATGAAACGAATGCGAAAAGGTATTCTAACAAAATGAAAATTGAATCAAATAAAAATTGAGATAAAGCATAAAAAACGAGATTCTCTTGTTCTACTCAGCAACCGAGAAAACAAATATTCTCTACTCAATATTACATCAAAAATACCGATTGATACCTGTTTCGATACCCGTTTGTGAAACAGCGTCATAACATAATACCGGCTGCGGTGAAACTCGTTTCAATTGTCTTCAAGTTCGCGCTGTCGGCGCGACCGTCGTTGCGCTTCTTGTTATTATCGCGACTCCTACTCGTAGCGCGCCAGAGACGGCATCGCGCGCATACTTTTGCCTATTCCATCGGAATGTGAACTTAATTAAAATTGCTCGCGTCTCGCGGTCCATTGTTGTACGCACTCGCAGCGCGCCATTATTATTCACTCCCTGCGAGTTGATCGCTTGCAAAGATAATTTTGTGAACCGCAGGTAGGAGCTTCCTATCGAAAGTAGATAAAGGCACGCCATACGCGCGATATGCGTATTTATTTGCAATTTTACTTCGATCAACCCTGCAATTACAATCAGAGTTTCTTGCGTACGCAACACACAGCTTTTAGTCTAACAAGCAAGATAGTCTAAATTTGGTAGAATGCTATTTTGCGTTGTGAACAACAACAAATCAATTAGTCAAGTGTTCATATACATTTTCTATTTTGCTTATTTTAAAAGAGCTATTAATTGTTGTAAATAAGTTGGAAAATCTAAAAATTAAACTTCTGAATTAGATGCCAAAAATAGAATGCTGTAGGTTATTAATTATTACTCTAAAGAAATAAATCATTTATTAGAACCTGTACTAACTAGTTTAGTGCACATGCATCTCCACCTTCAAATTGATACAAGCTGCAATTTGTATAATTAATGATAGGTGACGTTGGGAGAACAAGTAATTAGAATTCTTCTGCTACTACCGGAATTATGTTGATTGCTTCACAACCGAAGTTATCTTGCTTTGGTCTATATAGTTACTAATGATGGTAGCTATGCGATAAGAACGAGACATTTTGTGTGTGCGTATTATCAATTTAATTCTATCTTATTAAGATACGCCGATAACGGCATCTCGATAGATGAATGCCAACGTGCTGCCTTTGAATAGTTATTACTATTATATTACATTAGGTTTTTAATGTAATACACATGCACACATAAATTATCAGCAATATTTAAAATCGGATTGTCAGCTATGTTGTCGATTTGGAATATCTAGTTTACAAAAGATTTAAAAAGTTTTTACAAAAGTAATATTAATCTAATTTCAATACAGCATATTTATAATGTTTAATCATTAGTCGTCTTCCAATTTTTAAACATTTAAAAAATTATTATGTAAAATTTGCGTTTTTATTTGTTTAGAGTTTTTCTAAAATTAGTTTTTAGTGATTATATTTCAGAGATTTAAGAATTGCTTTATTATATGGTGTAGAAATAGAACCTAATTTGGACCAATTTTATATTATTTACCATATAG
>JAODGA020064000.1:0-11180 GCA_027574885.2 Drusilla canaliculata
AGGCTGCTAAGAACAAGGAGAAGGCTGTGAAGGATGCTGTCGTTGCTAAAGAACAGGAAAACGGTGGTAAGGCACCGGCGGAAAAACTTGAGATGGACTTTACGGCATTGTTGGAAACTACAAAAGTTCCCGAAGTGCCGAATCTGCCCAAGGTGAAGGCCGACACTGTGAAAATTGGTGCAAAGTCGCCAGAAGTGGCGACAAAACTTACAAATCCGAAGAAACGATTCGTTAAGTCGTTTGAGGACTTTGAGTTGAGTATGAAAGAGAAACAGCACGAATTGGAGGAAGACATCAAAGAGAAGGAAAAGGAACTGGAGAGTGATGAGGCAAAATCTGAAGAAGTTGTTGATAAAAGTGAGAAAATATCTGAGAAATCTGAGAAGAAGGAAGCTCCCAAAAAGAAGGTTGACAAATCTGAGGTACAGGTACTTCCAGTGGAGCCAGAAAAAGTCGTTGATAAGAAGAAACCTATTGAAGAGAAAAATCCTATTGAGGAGAAGAAACTTATTGAGGACAAGAAACCTATTGAAGAGAAGAAACTTACTGTAGAGAAGAAACCAATTGAAGAGAAGAAACTTACCGTAGAGAAGAAACCTATTGAAGAAAGAGTCCCAACGCGTAGAAGTACACGTTTTGACCAACCTGAGAAACCTAAGGTTGAACCTCCAAAAGAGGTGCCATCGGAAAAATTAACGGAAGTTAAAGATGGCCAGAAATCTTCAGAAGTTGAAAACGTTATCAATGAAGATAAAGTTATTCCTGAGAAGAAGGAAGAAATTCCGGAAGAGAGAAAATCCACAAGAAGGTCTACACTGCGTGCTGAGAAAGAGAAATTGGAAGTGAAAATTGACTCAACTGAGAAGAAGCCAGTTGTGGCTGCTGAGTCAAAAGAAGAGTTTACTGATAAAGAAAAGAAGGTTACAAGAAGAAGTGCGACACGTGTTGTTGAACCTGAGAAGCCTATTGAGACTAAACCTGAGGAGAAAAAGGAAGAACCAATTGAAGAGAAGAAACCTCGTCGAAGTTTAACTAGAGGTGATAAGGATAAAGATAAGGAAAAAGAGAAAATCGAAGAAAAACCTGAAGTTAGAAAATCCGCGCGGCGAAGTGAACTCAAGCCTAGTTCCTCCAAAGATGAAGACAAAAAGATACCTAATAAGGAAGAAGATAAGAAGTTATCTGACAAGGAAGAAGATAAAAAGTCATCTACCAAGGAGGAAGATAAAACCTTATCTGTTAAGGAAGAAGATAAAAAGTTATCTGCCAAGGAAGAAGATAAGAAGGCTTTCAACAAGGATGATGATAGAGAAAGGAAGACACCTCTAATAGAAGATGACAAAAATACTTCTCTAAAGGTTGATGAAGTCAAACCAGACAGTGAATCTGACACTAGTGAGTCTAGTGAGAAATTAGACTCACTAAAGTCGTTGAAGAAGAAAGAAGACGCAAAGCTGCATAAAGAACCTGCTAAAGATGCTGCTAAACTCGAGGAAAAATTGAAGAAAGATAATAAAATTAAGCCTGATGACAAATTGAGTAAGAAAGAAGATAAGCCTGTAACTGTTGAAGAGCCAAGTAAAGCTTCCAAGAAAGATTATGAGAAATCTGAGAAAAGTGAGAAGAAACATGAGAAGGTTAAGCCAAAGGAAAAGATCCTCTTTGAAATTGATGTATTTGGCAGTTTACGAGCGCAAGAGAATGAGAAATATAACAAAAAGTCTGAGGATAGTCCGCGCAGAGAAACAAGAGCAAGTCGCTCCAAGTCTCACAGTGAATCTTCACAAGATAAGATAAGAGATAAGAGCAAAGATAAGCTTGAGTCAAAAGGTGCTAAACGTCGGAGAGATGACCCCATTGAAGAACCTCAGGTGAATAACGGCAAGAACGACGAGACAACATCACCACTTATCTCGAAGATGAAGAACAAATTGATGAATAAACTTTCATGTGAACAGCTCCCATCCAAAACTTCAACTCCACAACGGTCAATATCGACGGATGACATTGAAAAGGTTAGTAAAGACAAGAGTGAGACGAAGAAAATTGACGAGAAGAAGTCCAAAAAGGACTCTGAGCAATCATGTTCGAATGAAGATGAGTCAATCAAAGCTTCTGTGGAGAAGAAGGTAGAATCTATTGAAACTAAAACTAAGAAAGATACGGAAGAGAAAGTTAAGTCACCTGTACCTTCAAGAAGACACAGTTTGAGGGGCTTACCGGTTGAGAAGGAAGACAAAGATAAAAGATTGTTAGCTACAAAATCTTCAGATTATGGAGATAAGAAGTTCACGAAGTTACATGAAAAGGTCGAGAAAATTGAAGAGAAAATTCCGATTGTTGCGGAAAAGAAAGTACAGAAACCTGTAGAAGAAAAGAAGTTGATTACTAAGGCAGGTTTGAAGTCACCACCTTTACCGAAATCAGTTGGTAAGTCAACAGGTGGACCGAAGACGTATTTAAGATCGTCTCGTTCGGACAAGTCTGAGTCGTCTTCAGCTAAGTCACCTTTGGGTTCTCCAGTCAGGGCTGTATCACCAGTTAAGGTAATGCAGCCAGTGGAGGTTCCCATTCCTGTTGTTGAGAAAGTTGAAAAGCCTGACAAACTTAACGCGAAGGAAATTACCACGAAAGCGAAACGTCTTTCAGTTGATAAGCCAGCAACAGTTGTTGATACCGTACAGGAAGACAAACTAATGGACGATGAAATAGCCAAAAAACTATCGGCCATCGAGAAAGTCGAATCACCTGAAAGGGAAAAAGTTGTCGATACTGAACCTTCATCAGCACCTTATAGTTCTGATTGGTTGAAGACCCTCTCACCGCCTGCTAAGAAACTGACACTCGCCGAAGATTTTCCATCACCGGGAGAACCAACCAGAGAGCATATTAAGCCACAAACTATACAGGAACCAATGAAGGAGGAGGTTAAGGAACCTGCTGAAGAGGTTAAGCCAATAGAAACGCCCGTCATAGAAGAGAAAATAGTTGTAGAGTCTGCGGAAAAAGAACAAATGGAGACTGCATCAGTTCCAGAAGAGAAACAAGTGATGGAAACTGACGTAATTGAAAAGGAAAAGGAGGTCAAGATATCATCTCCAGTCAAAACTCCCAAATCTCCAATCAAGGCTAAATCTCCAGCTAGAGTTACAACCTCGCCTGCGAAGCCCTTGTCACCGGTTAAGACACCCACATCACCGCTAGTAATGCCATCGTCTCCGACGAAAGTGCAAGCACCGTTCTCTCCGACAAAGACACAGACGCCATTTTCCCCGACGAGATCGCAAACACCGGCTACCCCCACGAAAACGCCGGTTTCTCCAACAAAAACTCAATTTTCTCCCTCAAAATCTCCATCGCGTTTCTCTCCGGTTAAGGAGAGACCACATACTGCTGCGCCGATACCACTTTCTCCAACCAAGTCTCAGACATCGTCTCCAATAAAGCTAGAAGCACCAACTCCATCTTCTCCAATTAAACCACAAACACCAACGCCATCTTCTCCCATAAAACCTCAGACACCTACCACGTTTTCTCCAATTAAGTCACTCACAGTATCTGCAACTAAGCAATCACCACTGAAATCACCTCCTATTATCCTCAATAAAGACGCCCCAAAATTTGACCCATTTGCCCTTTCGCCAAGGAAGCTTTCCAAGCGTGATGACGAACAAAAGACGGCCAGTATCAAGTCTCCACGACGAATTTCCCTCACTTCGCAGGAGGTTAGCATCACCGATAAGGTTGAGGTGACAGTAAATAGCAAAGAGGGTGCGCCAGCTACCAAACAAATTGAACCACCCGTCGCTGAGACTGTCGAACCTATCGCAGCTGAACCAGAAGCAGATCCGCTAGATTTGCTCGCATCTGTTTCAACCTTTAACAAGGATGTAATCGAGAAGAATGTCACAGTGGTGCCGGAGAACATTCTTGCCGATGGTCAGGTGGAGATTGCCAAGATTATCGAAGATGGCACCGAGAAGATTGCCAGTATTCCGCCGGTGGTTCCCGTTATTCCGGAGAAGGAGAAGACGGAGGTGGTTGAACCGGCGCCGACGCTGCCCACACCCGAGGAGGTGCTGGAACAGATTGGTGAGTCCGACGATAAATTGGATCTGGTAGCGCCGGTGCAGAAACCGATAATACTGAATAGTCACCTATCGGCTGACCAAGACAGCACATCCAAATTGCTTGATATTCTTACTGATAACAAACGTCCGTCGACTACGCGTCCAACTTCTGCTGTTGTCAAGTCAGCGTCACAACAAGTGCCCTTACCCAAAATCGCCACACCCAAATTTGATATCGAACCGAAGAAGGTTGCTTCCGCGCCGCCACCGAAACCGGTGGGCAGGATTCTTGCGGGACCGCCCACTTCGGGCAGCGCGTCCCCGTCTACGAGCAAAACCAAGCCGACGATATTGTCGGATACGCTGATTCGGCCCGCGGATGCGTTGGTTTCCGTGCAGAAGGTGAAGCGCACATACGATGACATCGAAGATATCGACACATTCATCATCACTAAACATCCGAAAAAGTCGCCCGTGGAGGAGGATAGAGTGAAAACGGCATCGCCAACGGTCGCCGCCAAATCAAAGCCCAAGATTCTCGAACACACAATTATCACAGCCGCTGGCCAAGTATTGCAACCGATCACAAAGAAGAAGACCATTATACAGCAAACGATCAAAGTACCAAGCGGGTCATCTAAAACCGTCGAGGAGAAAGTGTACGATTTACTGAACAGTCCCAAAGGTAAAGAGGATGACACATTCGATATCGATAACATGCCGATTGTTATGGGTGATCAATTATTGACTCCTGATAATATCGAGGCGATGCCAGTCGTCATGGCTGAGCAACCTACGAAACCTGTGCAACAGCAGGTTGTCAGAAAAGTCGTTCAGCAAATTAAACCTATTCCCAAAACGCCTATTTCGGGAAGCACCGGTATTGTTAAAACTGCACCGTCAACGAAAACCTACACCAAACTCGTGAAGGGTCAGCGCGTTTATCAGACTGGCTCCACGACAGGCTCACCAACTATTTTGAAACACCAGCCGACGATTCTGGCAAGTGGCAAGCAAGGTAAGTTTGTCATCGTGCCATCGCAGAGTACCGCACCACCTGGTACGAAATACACAGTTGGAAAGCGACCTGTGGTGAAAAAACAGCCAGCAATCTTGCAAACGAAAACAGCACAAGGTGTGACAACTGCCGAGCCCAGTGGCAACAAAATTATGATTGTTACAAACAGCACGGGCCAACAACAGCGAGTGTTGGTAACACCCGAACAGCAGAAACTGATCGGGTATCAGCCGGTCAAGAAGGTGATTGCTAAAAATTCACCTGCCCAGTTGAAGGAACGAGGCAAGGTGTTTACGCAAACAGCCACCGCATCACCTGGTAGTGGACTGGTTGCGGTGAAGAAACCTAAATTGGATGCGGCCAAAACTCCGGGGCAGCCACAGAAAAAGTTCTCCTTCCAAGGGCCATTGCCTCCACTGAAGGGTGCGCCTGGTCAGACACGCACTGTCATCATTAAAAATCAACAGGGTCAGATTGTTAACAGAATTCATGGGACTAGCGATGCTGACATTGAGAAACAGGTTGCTGAGCAGTTGGAAGCTATTAATCGAGCAGCGCATAAGTCCAAAGGGGGACAACCTGTGAAGAGAGTCATCAAGAAAACCGTCACCTCAACCGCAATGTCGGCGACCGCGATGCAAAATCGAACTTTGCAAAGCCCTGCTACTACGGCAACAAATGTCGTTGCACGTGCCACTGTTCCACCTCTGGCACCAATTACCCCGAAGAAGACGACACCTGAGCCAACAACTCAGACGAAGCAGGTTATCAGGCAACAAAAGACTGCAGTTACAACTGTGGGACAACGAGTAACAGCTGCCGTTCCTGCGGTGACCAAAACTGAAATTGTGCCTAAACCCACCGAGAAGAAAGACGATCGCGCTCCGAAGCAATTGGTCATCCAGGACGCAATGGGCAATGAGACTACCATAATGGAGGGACAAATTCTTGCCCTGCCGAGTGAGACAGTCGATGGTCAACCGCAATCGTACATGTTAGTGACGCTCGACGAATCGGGCAGTCTAACGCCGCTAAATAACGAAGCGTTGATGTCACTTGACCCGAACCTAAACCTCGGTGGTGATTTAAGTAACATGGTGCTACAAATTGAAGGACAAGGTGGCGGTGCTGCTGAGACCTCCTCGGTTGTCACAACGAATTCTCAAACGACGACTACCACGACATCGGCGACGACGCCGCTCAA
Organism: Drusilla canaliculata; assembly: GCA_027574885.2. Lineage (NCBI taxonomy): Eukaryota > Metazoa > Arthropoda > Insecta > Coleoptera > Staphylinidae > Drusilla > Drusilla canaliculata. Next base: position 6,293 of record JAODGA020064000.1, read on the forward strand.
GCGCGAAGTTGCCAAACCGGTGGAATTACCTCCTGAACCCAAAGTTCCCGAGACAGTACCGGAAATTGCTCCTCAGACGCTTCTTCCCGAAGAACCGGGAACGGCAGCGCAGGCAACGCAAGGTTTAGAGCAACTTGCCGAAGAGGCTTCCACCGAGCAGATACACGCCATCACGTGCAGCATCAACAAGGGTGACATGCAGCAAAACCTCATCATCACCGGCGATCCGGTGGCGACGCAAAAGTTCCTCGAATCTCTCACCGAAGGCAATCCAGATATTGCCAATCTGCTGGCGCACGTCGAAGGTCAGAATATTCTCATACATACGGATGGCCAGCAGATTTTGATCAACTCCGACGTTGACAACCAGATGCTGATGTCGCTGAATAATCAGCTCGCCGGTGATGCCACCGACGAGAGTCAAGTATTTGCTGGGCAGACGTCGGCGAAGAATCAGGATATTCTCGCTGCCGCCTTGGCCGACACGGATGTTTTCCAGCAGGAACAAACGATTGCCGCGGCGAAGATGACGCAGTCTCAACTGAGTCCCGGCTATCCGATGGCGGTCAACAATGTTCTGGAGACGTCGACTGTGAACTCCCCGATTATGACGCCGCTTGAGGTGCCCAGTGCGACGAGCAAAATCAAAGAGAGCGACGTACTGAATCAGATGCCCAAGAACGTGGACTTGCCGATCACGATCACCGACCCCAATATCGTACAGTCTGTTTCTAATCAGCAGGTGAACCTGCTGGCTGCTGATCTGTCTGCGAGTATGGAACTGCCGCTGACGATACCTGATGTGCCCACCACATCAGCGGGGATGAATAGTCCGACGACATTCTATTCGCTGCCAACATTGGACGACAGTGAGAAGTTTACAAGTCCCATTTCGATGCCTCTACTCACGGAGGATCCGGAAGATGTTCAACCAAGCACAACGACTGAAAAGACGCATTTGGGTATTGCGACATCAGAAGGAGCTACGCCGCAATCCAGCGAAGTTGAAGACAGCAAGGCGCATGAAGGGACGGCAGAGTATCTACTAGCGACTAGCGACATGTGCACGATGTCCAATCAGATGAGCTCGCTGAGTGAACCACCGCCCGACATGTTTGACTTTCCCGTGGAGTCGGCGTACGGCACGGAGAAGACCGGCTTCTGCACGACAACCGACCCGATGGCGACGGAAGATGCGGACATTACGGCCGCCAGTTTGCTGGCGGGCAAATCACCGAAGCGCGCGCTCGACGATCTGCCCGAGGATGCGATCACATCAGCGGATAGTAAACGTGCGAAATTGGACTGAGACACTTGAGACTACCGCGATTATATCGATAGATTACTGATGGACGCGTTCTGCGAGTGTCACCTGTGAGGAGCGGACGGTTTAAAAAGACTTGTAAATAGTTAAAACTAAAGTGTATAGGGCTCGGTACTACTAGACGACGATTGACTACAAAACGCCGACAGCTTTGATTTGTTTTTACGGCCACAAGTGTTGTTTTGAGACGCTTGCGGCACTTTAACACGTTTCTTGCAATGTAAATATCGAAGTACACACGCAAACGCAACATTTGCTGCAATGTTTACGCGAAATAATGTCGGGCATTGTTTGAAGTGTAATTGTACAAAAAAGAGATGAATGATATATACATAATTCGGTCGTAAGTAAGTAATCTTAAGACAGTTTACGTCTGAATACAAAGTAATCAAATATTTTAACAGAAACAGAGGTATATTAATTAATTCTTAATGCGTACCGTTTAAATTTCTCGATGATAAGCTGCAAAATTGAAACAAGACATCGATTTGTACGAAGTACCAAAATACTATTAAACTAAGAGAAAGATTATTCTGCTCTTAAATATAGTGTGCGCGACGTGGTGGCAATGATGAATGATAAAATTAATTATTGTTAGACATATAGGACACAATTTGAATGTACTTGAATTTATTTTGAGTGCGCGTTGTTTTTATCGACGGATTGGGTTTATGGAGGAGGTGGCACCGCAAGATGGCGGCGTGTGGAAATGCAGGTGAGGCAAACCGGGATGAATGCGTCTTCACACTTAGTTAACAAGGTTTTATTTTCGAAATATATGCTGAATGCGATAACAGATGATATATTTAGATTTTACTTATTTCCGATGTGTAGTTTTAATACAACAATTAAATTGTGGTTTTGTTTGCTTTTTCATTTTCCACTTTATGTTTAATTTAAAAAGAACGATTGTATAATGAGCATATTGACAGCGTTAATGCAAATTGTTTCATGGTGAATAAATTATGAACAAGATTTTAAGTGTATTTGTAAAAGTGGTAAGTATTTAAGGGGGAACGACCATTAAATAGAGGTAATGTTTAAATAAATGCTGCCCTCGTCCAGTCTTATGTCGCCGTTGGTTGAGTGCTGTGTCTTTTCGTTTACAGTAAGTTTGTACTTTGGTAACAGTTGGACTAGAAATACTTTGGTTTGGAGAAGGGCGAATTGATTACCTGTAAAAATGTGATTAGATGTTGTAATTGAAGATAGTGAGTTTTAACATACCAATACATTTATGCTCTCCCATTCCAAATGGTAAAAATGCGTCACTTGGATATTTGAAACGGTCCGGATCGAAATCCATAGCACGCGGAAAATATTCTTCGTCCAAGAGAATACCACGTAGAGACGCAATGATGAGAGTTCCCTTTTTTACGGTTAAATTAATTGATTCCAAATTGCAGTCTGCATTACATTCGCGTATTAGTAATGGACCACCATTGTGCAATCGGATAACTTCTAAAATATAAAAATATCACTTTGTAAGAAGTGTTAAAAAGTTATGATTTTAGGCATATTACCATTTAATACATTTTTCATGTATGTCATTTTATTAATACTTTCATTGGAAATGTCATTTTCTTTAAGGATAGAAGTAATTTCTCTGCGAAGTTCTTCTTGGACTTCATTTGCATTCGCAAGTTCGTAACAAGCGTAGGTAAGTAAAGGTGTAGTTGATTTCAATCCCCCCAAGAAAAGAGCACTTAAAACTCCAACAATGTTCTCCTCCGTTATATCATTTTCCATTTTCAAAATCAAATTCCATAAAATCGAGTCTTCGATAATTGGATTCCTTATTGATTGCCTCAAAATTGTTTTCACATATGTACATGCATCCCGCGGAAACTCGGACGCATTAAAAAAATGCAACAACGACGGCCAGTAATAGCTCAAAATATCGGTCAATTTATTCAGCTTGTTTGGTTTAAAAATAGTCCTCAACTTTTTGCAAGTGTCAAATGCTATCTGCGGTTGGTTGATTCCGAGAAATAGATGTTGCGCAACATTGCACGCGTAATAATTGCAAACTTTAAAGATGTCAACTCCATCCTGATTGTTATCTTCCATTTTTAGGTCATTCGCTGTTTGCTTTAGGTACTTTTTAAAGATATCCAAATATTGAGATGATACAAAGGATCGTGAGATAAGTTTGCGCCATTTCAACCATTCTGGTTGTTTCATGTTGAATAAGTTCATATCCTCTGGACTTTCGTTATTATGATAACTGCCACGATTCTGAAAGTTATCCTTGTGTTTTGCAGTAATTTCATGGAGGAGTTTCGGTGAGGCAACGAAGAGAAGTGGTCGGGTGAAGAGAAATGTTCCCGCGTATTCCCAATTTTTGTTGCGACACATACGATACAGTTGCATCATGTGGTACGAAAGCCGCCAGTTCGTGCAATATTTTAAAGTTAAGGATAATGCACTTTTGTTCACTTGGTTAATGTTCAAATTTTTCCAATAAGAAAACTTAACGTGTAAAATCCCACACATTGCCAATAATACGCCAACAATTAAAATCACAATCATCATGTTAAATGATTTTATATTTTTTATGCACTTGCCACAAAATTGAATGCAGGACTACGGCTTTGTTTGGAATGGGTGGGAATTATATATAACTATCACAACTATGGGTTTCCCCTGATTGTCTTTTGGCAAGATATTATGTTATTGCAAACTATTATTAAATTCAATTGCGGTTTGCAATTTTTCATATGATTCACAAAATGTTGATTTAGTCTGTAACAGATTAATTAAAACGCTAATTTAGCAGTTTGATGTTAACCACACTGTTGAACATGATAATAGTTAAGATTAAAATGAAATGCTATGCATCTTTTCAATAAATCATTAGTTTGTATGAGTCACACATTATTTATAACAATGTATAGATTATATATTATAACTATCTTGGAAGCAATTAGGATTAATACACTATTATTAGTTATCTCCTTTTAATCAATCACTGGTATATTTTTATATTTTATATATCACAGCTTATTAAGAAATAGTTTATGTTTTTAACTATATATACTGTTTTAAGCAGATACCAAAGTGTGTATGTATAACTTTTGTTAAAAACATTGACAATTTGTTATATTTCAATAACCAATGGGAATATATTAAATCAATTTTGATTATATTATTGAGAAAAATATCAAATATATTAAAAGTCGAAGTCAAAGCCGCGATAGTTTTGTTACTCAAACTGTTTATGAAAAAATATGAAACATAAGCAAAAATATTCTAAGCATTTGCTTACGTTTTATAAATAATATATAAATACTACAAGCGATTACTTGACAACAAACACATACCACAAAATTAGACAAATATTTCAAGTAATCCTTCTTAAAACTTAATATTATTTATTATTTATACCTGTTAGCTGTTGTACAAGTTGAGTAGCGGGGATTTATTACAGTCTGTTTGTTCGTTTAGTAAGTTGGGTGTATTTTTAAGTCTATTAATTTCTAGCGCTTCTAGTAAATTTAATTTAATTCCCTTTTTTGCAATGTGAAGTACTTTGAAATTTTTGTCTACTTTATGCCCTGTTAT
>JAODGA020064008.1:0-22499 GCA_027574885.2 Drusilla canaliculata
GAATATCCAAATAGTCATTTAAATGCATGTTGTTTTTGTCCAAATATTGCTGACTTACAAAAAATCCACTTAATAATATTGTACTAAATAAATATTACATTATTATTATATACAAAATTTCAAATTTCAACAAACCAAACCACTATTTCTAAAATAATTTTTGTTTTATTTAACCACATAAGAGTAAATCTAATACATTGGTTTGTTATTGTGCTTATCTGCAGATACCGCGCTTGTGATAAGAACGCAGGTAGGCGCGTCGCACAATCACGTTTCTGAATTAAACATAAACTAAAATTAACATAATTTTAGTGGAAATCCGCACAGAAACGACTAATTAAACCTAAATAAAGTGTGTTCTAACTGTTTTCTTTAATTCCCATCGGAAACCACACTATTTATTACTAATACTAGCAAACTTAACTCAGCGCGTGGACGAGCACAACCTGCCGCTCCCATATCTCGTACCATACTGAGGCATAGACAAACTAGATATGAGACAGAAACTTCTAAGTTTTGTCTCAAGAAACCACCAATTGTTGTTTTCCGATTCTTTATATGACCCAGCAGCAAAATCGCCGGGGGCCTGTAAAAAATGACTTACAGTCTCATTTGAATTGTTCCCGTGGTTATGGTTGTTTTTCATATTTTTAACGATTCGTCAACTTTGCAGTGCTTTAGCATGCTGCAGGATTATTGTAGGAAAATTGTAATATTATCTAATTATACAGTAAATTGTTCTACTTTCAATAATTTTCTTAGAATATGTATTTTTTGGAAAAACATAATTACACAAAAACTTTCTATGAGATGAACTCATCAAGGAACCCCTTTGCAGTTTTTGAGAATGAGTTAATTTAACGCATTCTGTGGTGCATGTCTCCTGGGCAAGTGCCCACCGTACCCATGCGGAAAACCGGCCTTGAACAGGGAATCCCTTTTATTGACGTATTTGTAGACTTAATTATTGAGTCCTTCATAGATTTCTTCACAGACTTTCTCACAGATTTATTTACAAATTCTATATATTTCTTCAGACCCGTTTATAGAGTCAATCACAATTTCCTTCATGAACTCATTGAAAGTGTAGGCAGTAGAGCCACCAATTGTACGAAGTGGCGCTACAAACACCTAAATAAAATCTTGCATTAAAGAAAAAGTTATTACTTTGCCTATATTCAAATAATAATTCATTTATTTTATTGTTTTGGTAATTTTAAATAAATTTTTGTTCAATACAATGAATTGCAAGCTTTTTCATCCAATCCGCACACTCTTGACCCCAATTTTCTACCCCAAATGCAGAATAACCTTCTAATCCTTGATCAACAACATCTTTTACATCAATAATATCCTGATCATTTCGCATAGAGAGTGGAACACCCATAAGGCCACGAAAGAAACCATATTTACCGTACAGTACTAACTCCTCATTAAAAACATGCCTAGGATAAACATTATTAATATCCAACCCTAGTAAATTTAGTGTTTCTGTAAGAGTTTTATAGAAGAGTGTTTTATAGTTGTTAAATTTGGGATATTCTTTTGGTTTCCCAGTTACGTAGAAAAGGTATACAAAATCAACTACTGGCGAAACGACGTAAGCGTATTGAAAATCCAGGAAACATATAGATTCCAATTTTGTGTTCTAAAATATAGAAATTATTAATATTGCAAAACAAATTATTTACAACTTTAATAAAAAAGAATATCTAACTAACCTTATATTTGAATAACATATTATTTGTCCAACAATCCATATGAGAAAACACACCAAATTTACCTTTATACTCATAAATATTTTCCATATAATCTTCCAAATTGTCCTTAATATCCTGCAATTTTTCTAAAATCCATAAATCTTTAGGAGATTGAAACATTCCCATTAGTTGTTTCAAAGAAGGTTGGTACCAGCTATTGAACTCATCTCTAACATTGCAATGTTTATATCCATGTATTTCTTTCAAACTTGTAACCAAGTTTTTATAAACCGCAGTATTTTTATACATCAACGCAAAAGAAAACGCATTCATTTTTGCAAATGCCTTAATAGCAAAACTCAGATGTTCTTCATCTAGGAACAATTTCTTATCACGCACATTGTACCCAAATTGTCGAACATCTTCTAGAACCAGAATCTCCTTACGAGGTGTTGTAACCGATGTTATATAACGAGGAATAATCGGAAATATCTCCGTGTTGATATCATTTTGTAATTTATAGAATTCCGGCAAGAGTTGACTGTAGAATAAGATTTCACTTCGATAGATAATCTCGCTGGTCATTAATCGACGATAGTGTTCGTCTTCTGGTGCACATTTCAATACCAATTCTTGTTTGTCGACACTAGTGTTGATAGTGTCGTTAGGTAAGTTTTTAATTGTGACTCTGTAGATATAACTATTGTACCCATCGAATTTGTCACAACCGGGTGAAATTTCAATCACTGAGTTTTTGTTTAAAATGTTGGGCACTTTTTCAAGTAGAGTGCGGACTTGTTCAATTGAGATATTCATGTTTTGGAGTTTGGAGCGGAACTGATTGTGTTGCGCTTAATTTGTATTTGGTAACATGTGTGGTATGCTTGATAAGCGTTGCTTATATTGTGATAGACATTCACTATCATTAAAAGTCATTTGGGTTCATGTAGTTTGAAATTGATATTAATTAAGCGATATTGGTCACTAGACAATTGTTAATGTTAGAATTGGGGTAAAATGAACTCATTAAATTTATTTAGCTTGAATTATTAGAATATATTTATTTTTAAGTGATAAGAATAGAACTGAAATCTATGTGACATTTAATTTAGCAATACGTAATGTTCTCAATTAAAAATAGATAAAAATGTGATAGTAATTGATGATATTTTTTGAATTTTTCAAAACGGTGCTTTAAAACATGTTAATTTCCATAGAAACTAATATTAAAATAGCAATATTTTATTTAGCAATTTAAGAAGGGAGAGTTGCTGCACCGATAAGTGTAAAGTTGAATTGTGTAGGTCATCCCTGAAGAGCAGTTAACCTTTCTAAAGTTCAGTTCTTGTGCACGAGCAACCCATGTCTATCTTTTCAATGATCTGTTATCCTAATAACAATCTCAAACAATTTAAAGCTCACATAGTAAATGTCATTTCAATGCGGTACATACAAAATTTTAGAAGTTGTATTAGGATCACAGAACGTTGAAGAGATACGGAAACTTACCTTATGAGAGCAACAATGACGTTAACCTCAACCACAATAAAAAGAAGATAGAAATCTGATAGAAGAAGACTTGTTGCATCGATTGTAAAACTTTAATTAAAACTTTACTTACCTGACAAACATGACAAACAACAAAAAGTGAACAATAACCTATTACATTTTGTAGTTATTCTAAATCAATACATTTTACCTAAATATATAATTTTGAAGAAATAAAAACTATTAAAGAACCCAAATAATACTTTATATTTCAATTAAAAAGATTAATATTCATAAATTTTACAAAAAATCCTCCTTATCCGCATGTACAATCAACCCTTTAATCCTCTCTACAGTCTTCATATTCCAATTTTCTATTATAAAACTCGCTCCAATATTATTGCGATCCAATGGCTTAACATCCTCAAGTTCTTGTGTATTCAAAGATATACCCATAATCGATTTAAGTAAACCATACCTCGAATACTCATGCCAATCATCTAAAAACATATCCCACGAATAAACCTCTCCAATATCACAACCCAACGCCTTCCCATGCATTGTCAAACTATCATGATAAACCTTCAACATGTCCTTAAAGTTGTCAATGATATGCACAGACGCATTCATATACAGAAAACAAGCGATGTCCAAAACTGGCGAAGCTTTTTCAGCCTGCTGAAAGTCAATCAACACCACATCAGCCACACTTCCATCAGCCTTCATTTTGAAGAGGAAGTTGTTGCACCACGGATCCATGTGAACGATCACACTCGGGTATTTCGCACTTGGACGCATCAATCTCCTCATCTCCAAACCAAAATTATCATTCAAAAACATCAATTTCTCACAGATTTGCTTATTAATCGGCTTGAAGATTTCACTAGCTTTCTTTAGGGCATCGCAAAACCAATCAATGACTTCCCCCGTAAAAACCTCATTCTGATCAACACCATTTTCTAGACTTTCCCAGACTTTCGGGTTTTCCTTCTGCAATCCAAAGCTAAGCGCGTGGAATTTCCCGAAAGCACGCATAATTGTCCTCAAACAATCATCACTGAACTCGAAACGTCGATCTAACATCTCATAACCTTCAGGGGACAGATCCTGCATGATAATAACCTCTTCACAGTCTTCCTTCACCGCCTTGTAGAACTTTGGAATGAACCCAACTGTCTCACCAGTGTGCTTCATTTGTAGGTCATTAAAATGCGGCATCACAATATCGTAGAAGAATATCTCACATTGAAATAATAATTTCACAATTTTACGATATTCAGGTTCGGTTGGCGCCACTTTGACAACCAAAGACAACTTTTTCTCACTGTTGGTAATTGTAACACGTAGGATTTGACTCATTAAACCATCCGCGATTTCAACATCAGCGTCTTTTATTTTTATATCAACATTGTTCATATTTTCATTTTTAATCACACTTTCAAGAAGTAAGTGCACTTTATCGTTATCCATGTTTATCTTACTTTATTTATTCGTTTTTAATCACTTTAATAAGTTAAAATTTACGTGTTTTGTTCTGGCAAAATTTTGAGGTTATAACTGTGTTAGCTTTGTAACTAACTTAGCTAGTTTCGTCTCCAGTAGTCTCTAGCGTGTAGTAACCGCAAATGACTAACGGTAACAATGAAATATTTCATGCTGGAAGTTTTTATAGCTATAATTTAGTCGATTTTCGAGTGTTTGAGTCATTATCTAATCTATTGTGGGGTCATATGATGATATTAACTACTTTGCAGTATAATTTACACAGTATGATTAACATTGCACAATAATATATAATAAGTTGCGCAATGTTTTCTATAATGTTGTTTTTTAGAACAGGTTTTGAGGTGTAAAAATTACACGGTTTTATTTCGAATAAAATAAAAGTTAATGGATTATTTATTCTATAGTTGTTCTAATATTATTAATAGGAATTAGGAATGTTTTAGAAATGAAAGCAACAACAAAAAAAATAAAAAATGAATCGTGTTAGAAGATTTAGAACGTGAGAAAAGAAAAAACCATTTTTCTAAAATTTGTAATGTTATTAAAGAAAATTATGAATAATTTTGAATGTAATAAACGACAGTCAAAAAAGATATATTCAAAGAAAATTGGATTTGAACTCAAGAAAATTTGGTAATTAGAAGATTTAATACAACTTAGTAAATATAAACATACATACATTTTACAAGAAATTCTCTTTATCCGCATGAACAATAATTCCTTTAATTCTCTCCACATTTTTCAAAGTCCAATTGTCTACTGTAAAATTTGCTCCAACATGACTGCGATCGAATGGCTTAAGATCCGCAGATTCTTGTTTATTTATATATTGAGAACTATCCATAATTGACTTAATCAAACCATACCTCGAGTACTTATGCCAATCATCCAGAAACATCTCCCACGAATAAACCGCTCCAATGTCACAACCCAACCTTTTCCCATGCATTGTCAAACTATCATGGTACACCCTCAGCATGTTCTTAAAGTTGTTGATGGCATTTAAAGATGCATTCATATAGAGAAAACAAGCAATGTCCAAAACTGGAGAACCTTTCCCAGCCTGCTGAAAGTCAATCAACACCACATCATCCACACTTCCATCAGCCTGCATCTTAAAGAGGAAGTTGTTGCACCATGCATCCATGTGAACGATCACACTAGGGTATTTCTCACTTGGACGCACTAATCTTCTTATCTCCAAACTGAAATTATCTTTGAAAAATTTCAACTTTTCACTGATTTGCTTATTAATTGGTTTGAAAATTTCATTCGCCTTCTGAAGGGCATTGCAAAACCAATCAATGACTTCTCCCCCGAAGGCATCATTTTGATCAACTCCATTTTCTAGACTTTCCCAGATTTTTGGATCGTCCTTCTGCAATCCAAAGCTAAGCGCGTGGAATTTCCCGAAAGCACGCATAATTGTTCTTAAACAATCATCACTGAATTCGAAACGTCGATCTAACATCTCATAACCTTCTGTGGACAGATCCTGAAGGATTATAACCTCTTCACAATCTTTCTTCACCGCCTTGTAGAATTTTGGAGTAAACCCAAATGTTTCTCCAGTGTGCTTCATTTGTAGGTCATTAAAATGCGGCATCACAATTTCATAGAAGAAGATTTCACACTGAAATAATATTTTCACAATTTTACGGTATTCAGGCTCAGTTGGCGCTACTTTGACGACCAACGACAGTTTTTTCTCACTGTTGCTGATTGTCACACGTAGAATTTGACTCATCAAACCATCCGCAATGACAACATTTGCATTCTTTATTTTGATGTCAACATTCTTCATATTTTCATTTTTAATCACACTTTCAAGATTAGAATGTACTTTGTGGTCTTCCATGTTGATATTATTTATTACTTTTATAATTGAAAGTACATGTGTAAGTTTTGTCCAGGCTTTGATAATACTTTGGAATTATAATTGTGTCTCCAGCGCCTGGTAACTGCGAATGACTGACGGTAACAATACACTAACAATAAAATATTTCCTACTGGGAGTTGTTATAGCTTCTAAGCTAATTGAAGCGTTAACAACTTCTAATTTCCTAGTGTTTGCGTCATTATCTCATCTATTGCAAGTCATGTGATGGATTTAAGTACTTTGGAGTAGAGTTTACACAGTGTGATGAACATTGCATAATAATATTTAATATGTTGCGCAATGTTTAGCTTAATGTTGTTTTTAGGCCAGATTTTGAAGTGTTTAATTTACAAGGTTTCTATTTCGGATAAAATTAAAATAATTGAAACAATAAATAAACAAATTATTGTTTCTATTTGGTTATTATTTAGGAATCAAAAATATTCTCAGTATGCAAACAACGACAAAATACGAAATTAATTGTGTTATAAGTTTCCAAACTTGCTGTTGCTAAAAGAGAAAGTTAATTAATCAACATAATTCTAAAATTTCAAGGCTTATTAAATAAACTCCCACACATAATTAAAATGTGAATATTATTTTTGTCTTTAACAAATTTTTGATAATTAGATTTTGTGATATAACAAATTTCCTGATTTCTTCAATATTTTTTTGGATAATTACCAGAATATAGAGTATATATACTTTGATTCTATTAATTATTTTACAGTAAAACAGAGGAATTTTAATAGAAAATAAAAATAGTCCATAGATGATCAACATTCCTTTGATACATCAAAAATATTTTTCATTGCCTGATTCTAAAATCGAACAAATTTAACATAACCTAAACATAACCTTAAAGTGAGGAAACATTTACTCTTATCACTTAAATACGATGTAAATTAAAATATTTATAGAAATTTGAAGCAATAAAACACTAATTACTTTATAAATCGTACTGGCATTGACACAGATGTGAGAACATCACTTGACCATCGACTGTCTCAACTAATAGCTCATTAATCCACTTGATCAAGATTTTCATGTTTCATGTCCGCGTTAATAAAACTTACCCATCTTAAGAATACAAAAAAGAAGATAGACAACCATCTTTGAATCTTCAACCTTCTACTCTTTTCACTCCTTCCGAAGGCTGAGGTAATTTTACTTTAATGCAACAAGAAAGAAGAAAAACACGTAATTTATTATCGCCAGAGTCATTACTTGCACGATATGCAACTATCCTGCATGTGATGCTGTAGTTGATGAGACATATGAGTGCAATGTCATGCCCAAAACTTCTTCACGCCACTTACGCTGACTTCTTTTCTCTTCTCTTCTTTTTTCGTTAAAGAGTTTCACTGTCGTTTTTGTTGTTGTGCAGTGAATTTCGGTGAGAATGGTGTCAATGTCAGCAGCCGCCCCGCGACAATGTTGCCGATATTGATATACTACGCAAATGGCAATTGGCTACGACGTTGAGAAGTAGCTCTCCTAAGTAAGCTTTGCAAAGTGCGTTTCAATTTGCAAAGTTTAATAACATAAATGCCAAAAGCAGGGAGGAGCAAAGGCGTCAGTAAAGCGGATTGAAAAACGGACAAGGTTTTGCAAAATATATTACGCAGTTACATTGCTATTGATCAACCTGTTTTTTATTTTCATCATCCGAAGTTTGCTGCCGAGAAACATTTCTTTATCATGTTTAATCTTGGTGACGAATTTTAATTTTTAAAAGCCGATTGACGCAATTTGCGACTTTGACACGAATGTTTACTATGCTACATATTATTGAATTTCTTTTAGATTTTATGTGATTTAAATCTGTTTTTAATTATGTAATTTATTATATCATGTAGATGAATATGAGTTAAACATTTCCATAATTTTGTTTTGTTCACTTTAATGTAGTTTATCTGGCATAAAATCAGGTTTAAGGTTAAGTTGAGCTTAATTGAAAGCAGATTATGGCAAGTGGTTTGGTTGAAGTAGTTTAAAGTTTTCTTCAAATTAAGACAAGGCAGGTAATGTTAAGATTACGGTTAGATTAAGTTAACATTAGGTTAAGATTAGCTTAAGATTAGCTTATGTTCAGATTATGGTAACTGGTTAGATAAGATAAATATTTAAAGTTGGAATACGTTAGCTTAAATATAAATTATGCTAGATTAGGTTAAAATTAGGTTTTCTTTTGCCGGTGTGGTCCAGAGCCTACTTGCCCTGTTCCAGCACTGCGACCATTGTGAAAATTAGGTTAATATTATAGTTAAATTAAGTTAACAAAAAGTTAACATTAAGTTAAGATTAACTTAAGATTAGGTTAGGTATTAATTATGGTAAATGGATATGGTTAGGATAAGTTAGATTAGATTAGGGCAAGTAAGGTTAGGTTTGTAGAATGTGGTTATAAACTTGCTACATTATATTAAGTAAAGTTAGGTTAAGATTAAATTAAATAAAGAATATGGCATAAAGGTATGGCTAGGTTAAGAAAATTACATTTAATAAAACTTTAGGTTTCACTTAGAGTTTAATTAAGTTAGTAAATCTTCAATTTTTTTATTTTTGATTAGGTTTCTATTAGGCTTACAATAGATTCACATTAAAATTTGATTAGGTCCTAATGAAAACATAATCAAATTTTATTGTCCATTAGGTTACACATAAAGTTTGATACTTTTTGACTAAGTTTCCGTAGAACTTAAGTATTTAGGCTTTTCTACTTACAATAAGTAGAAAGTTTAATTAAATAACAACCTAGACAGCAAAAAAATATTAATTATGACAATGGTTAGGTTATGTTATGTTAAGGTTAGTTCAAAATAACAATTTTATAGTTAGTTTGAATTGCGTAGGTATTATTGAATTAAATTGTTTAAATTAATAAATTTTAGAAAACATGTCAACTAGACTTCGATTAGATAATAGATTGATATAAGATTGGTAATTAGGTAGGCTCAAATTAAGATTTTGGTTAAATTTTATTGTGTTTGAATTTGGCTTTACACAAAAGAAGATTGTGTCTGTAACACCTATCATAAATCAAGAACGAATAGACCGATTAAATATGCAATTTAATCTAAAAATACAATTAAAAACTTTAGGGTTTAAATGTTATTTATTTAAAATAATTTCATGATACACATATTTCAATAATTCACATTTGTTTCATCAATAATTTTTGATTTTTGTTATCAATGTTATCATGTGTTACCAATATCATTATCATATTAAAGAGCTGAGTCTCAAATAGATCTTGTCAAATTACATCTGTGTTTTTCAAAGTACAATTTGTTTAATTAAATAAAAGTAATGGTCATTTTATTTTCACATTTCATTTTTCACATCGTGACATCTTCAATATTTACTCGATATATTTGTAATGATAATGATAGTACAATACAATCACCATTTTCTCAAGCACCTTATCTCATATATTTTCAACTAGTGGATATTAAAATTTACTAAAATATTTGCTTTTGAAAATACAACATTTCATTATCTTTCTCTTTTTCATTATCTGTCTTATTGTTAGTCAAACACTACTCGTACTCGTATATATTGCAAAACATTTAAACGCATCTACTTCATTCAAGTGACTACTAAACTAAGGAATAGTAAATTTTATTTATTTTTGTAAATAATTTTTGCCGTTGATGTGTGTTTGTTGCCACTGGTTCGTTGCTAATCATCAAATCAGTTTTCTGCCTTTCGTTATTTTTGCCATCAAATTTTAGGTGATACTTAGCTTTGGTAAACTAATTATTAAGTAATTATGCTTCTCTTTAGGTAAGTTACCACAATTTTTACATTTTTTACATTCATATAAACATATTTTTTGTATATTAGGTGAAATTTTTTAAATTAAATTACAGTGAACAACTTTTGAGATATTTTTCTTTGAAACTTAAAAAATATCAAATTGTTTCTTTTAAATAATTTTAAACGTATAACATTGCCTAAATATATTTTCCTTAAATAATTGTATTTTTTTCTAAAAAGGACGCAACAAAATTATTGCCGTAAAATTACTGCAACAACAAAAATTATCGAAGATTCACCGCAACATAAACTCACCGCTATGAAAAAGTTTACCAACTGAAAATATGCTTAAAATAATTTGATTAAATTACTTTCAGAATAAATTGCTTGGTTAAGTTACTTTGGTTAAGTTAGGTGCGGTTAGCTAAAATTAGGTAGAGTTATATTAAGGTAAGGCTAATGTACCGATAATTCTATCATGCAGTGGGTTTTTATTGCCGTCAATTTACTCGCGGTGAATTTTCATGAAACCTTCTATAATCTACTTCACCCAATGTTTTTACTTAAAATGATTACTAAGGTTTTCCATACATTATATCCTATTAAAATTTGCTTAAATATTTTTCTCTCATTTTTATGTGTTTTTGATAATAATTATTATAAGTAGTGATACATAATAGCCATACATATTCTTTAACTGAATTTATCACCCTGTAAAGTTATAGAAACATTAGATTACATTCAATATGTTTAAAAAACATCAATCATTTAAGAAACAGCAACGCAATGTTTGTTTCAATCCTACGCGCTTCAACAAAGCTCTCTCATAAATTTACATCATTTTTACATCATCTCTTTTACATCATATCTTCAACATTTATTCATTCAGTTTGATAAAAATGAGTTTGTGTCGTGCGATGCAATACAGTAAAATAAATATAAGTATTTATATTGTGAGATAAACCTTGACATTTTCGGCTACATTTGCGTATACTTTGCGCACACAATGCGCAACCTTCGGCATCCATGTTGTCTTTTTCAGTTCTTGCGCGCGCTAAGCCCTGGTTTTTGAGGAGACACGCAAAGTGTCAAGATGCGGGGCTGGAGTCTTGAAAAACGTCTCTTTCGATAGCATCAACAATGAGATGCAGAAAGCGTTGCGCTTGTCATCGCCAGAGCGTTGATTATATATTAATTCAGATGTATTCTAATTCGGCTTATTTGAATTTGAAATTTTGCATTGTTGAGGCTTTTGTTTGTTGTTTTTTGTAATTTATTTGGTTTTGTGTATTTTGGCATATTTTAGATGTTTATTAGTTAGATCTTTAAGTAACTTAAATGCACCAGGATTGATCAAAGTTAACTTGACTTAAGTTGACTTTAATTTGAAATACAGTTTAAATCGTTAACCTGATTCAGGCTGATTAGGTTAAGTTAGGTAGAATAATGTTAGTTGAGGTTTTAGGTTAGGTATTATTAAGTATGTTAGGTTTCCTTAATTTAGATTAGGTTAAGTTTAGTTAGGTAGTGTCAGGTTAGGTTAGGTAAAGTTAGATTGAGTTAGGTTCAATTACGTTAAATTAGTATGAGTAATTTTTACCAAAGTTAGGTTGAGTTAATTTGAGTTTGGTAAAGTTTTGCTTATTTGGTTAGGTTTTATCAAGCTAGGTTAAATTAGTTTAATCTAGAATAAGTTAAGTTTTGTTTGGCTAAGTTGCGTTAAGTCTGGTTAAGTTTGGTTAGGTCAGATTAGGCAAAATTTGATTAAGTTAGGTTTGATGAGCTCAAATTTGGGTAAACTAGTAACACTTTGGTAAATTAGTGAGATCGCTTGATGTTAAGTCAGGATGGTCACGTTCAATTTATTAAAATGATTAGGTTAGCTATTATTAGGAATGAATTAGTTAGGTTTTATAAGGTTAGCGTCTGCTTGTAAAATGTTTATAAAATATACGAGTTGCAATGATGCCAAAACACACAAACCGTCTAAAAGCATCTAAAATAAAGTTATGTTATAAAATGTCAATGATAATATTTGCGTATGACGTGTATGACAAAAACGAATGTGATAATGATAAAATGGGAAAGGGGCAGTTTTGGACAATTACGTTTACATTTGGTCACCCATCACAAAGTTAGGCATCTAGATAACAATCAATAATTCGGACATGTCATAGAATTGCACATCAGTAAATGTATATGCGCAAACGTTAATAGCCCCGTCGCAAACACGGCTCGGCTGCATTTAATTGCATAGTTATTATCAATTAATATTACTTGCTCTATTATAGTACGGCAGCAGTGACATCAATTTGCATATTTCACGCGCTATATGGACGCTATGTCAAATTGATTGTTCGCTAAACAATTACACGTATTTTCTATGATTTATTGTTGCGTTACAAAATAAAATATTAACACTAATTAATTAAAACTAATTCATTGGGTTCAGTTGTTTTCAATGAAATTATTGCAACACAGTAAAATTGATCGTTAAATAATTATGTGATTAATTACAAATTAAATATTTCTGTTATCTGTGTTTAATAATTTGATACGTAAATAGATCTGTTCTTATCAGAGTCACGACACCTCAAAATTAATATTTAAACAATATAAATAATTAAATATATTTATTAAATTATTCAATTTAGATTGTTTAAGAATGTTCAGCTTAAATATACAGCCGCTATAACAGTTGTTTTTCCCAAAAAATATGTATTTGACTGTGTTACAACACGTAGGTGTTACAACAATTTAAAAACTAGAATCTAAATTATCTAAACTAGCAAAAAATACAATAAAATAAAAGTATTTTATATTTAAAAACAATTTTTATTCATTGTAAATATTTATGCTTTTTTGAAAATTAAGCATATTTTAAACAAATTTTCTGATTTAAAAAATACGATCAATTTGAATTAATTTCAATCAAGTAAAACACCCCAGTGATTTATTTTTTCACCAATAATAATATTATATTTATTTATATTTTTCAGGCTATCGACCACTTGGGTCTTTCCGCCTTTACTAATAATAATATTTTCAGTGAAAGTGAAAATATGTTTGCAACAATGGGTTATGCCATTTATTAAACGTTTATTACTTTAAAATACTTTTATCTGGTAATTTTTATCAACTTTAACCTAAACTTAACATTTAACGTACCCTTTTTGTTTGATGTTATCAAATATTATTACATTTATACTTATATGTATGTTCTTATTTGCGTATTGATTAGTCGTTACTTACAACACGTACTGAGTAGTGATACTTACACATTTAAACATCAAAACACTTGCAAATTTATGAATACTTTCCGTTTGTTGCAGGAAATTATTAGTTTGGTATTTATTGAAGCTAACATTTGAAGTAGTATTTATATTGTAGACTTCCAACTGACCGACGACCAAATTTTAGTGCAATTTGAGTCACATTTCTAGATCTTTAAAGCTTCATTTTACCGCAATGTGTAAAAGTCAAAAATAAGTTTATTAGTAATTTCATTTACTTTTTTTGTTAATTATTAGGAGGTTTTGTCTATGTTTCTGCCTCTTGTACGAGTGTGCAAAACTTGTGTTATACAAAATTTGGTATTTTCTTCATTTTCGTTGCAATTTCTTTTATTTTCTTCTAAGGATGCCTTATAAAATATGAAAAAATATATTTTTTACGCATAAAAATGCTTAAAGTTTATGCTTTAAAATTATTAAACAAATTCTAATTTTAACTATATCAAGCTGGTGTTATATTGATAAGGTTAGGATTAGGTTAAGTTAGGTATTTGTGTGATTTGGTTATGTTGGGTTAGATTAA
The DNA here is from genome assembly GCA_027574885.2 of Drusilla canaliculata. Lineage (NCBI taxonomy): Eukaryota > Metazoa > Arthropoda > Insecta > Coleoptera > Staphylinidae > Drusilla > Drusilla canaliculata. Next base: position 14,152 of record JAODGA020064008.1, read on the forward strand.
GTTTAGATAGGTGGATTTTGTTGGAATATGTTAGGTAAGGTTGGGTTAGGTTAGGTCTAGATTGAGTTAGGTTGGATTAGGTTGGGTTAAGTTGTTTTGGGGTAAATTAAATAAACCTGAATTAATATACAAATTAATTCAGGCTACTGCTAATTGTAATTTAGATTAAGTTTCATTAATTGGACCCTCAAAGTAAAATTGACTAAAATTAAGTCAACGTTATTAAATAACTAAAATATTTTAGGTTCAGTTGGTTTGGGTTAGTTTTAACTTTATCGGAATATATCAAAAACAGTTGGATTAATTTGACTAGAGCGGGTTGCGAATTAAACAAAATTGATTTTAGGTAAAGAACGAACTAAGTTAGGTTTAAAAAGATTCAAATCAATGCTAACTACGTTGAAGTTAAGTTAAGTTAAATAAACTGCTTTTAAATTTAATTAAGTTTGATCATTGTAATAAATATCAAAATAAATAGAAATTAAATTTAAATTTCCAAAAACTTAAATTTCCTGAAATAAATTTAAATGTTTTTTATTCATGTTTTTAGACATCCTTAGAAACTTTTTCAAAAACCATCAATCTACAAGTTACAAATTTTTCCTAAATATATTCTAAAATTTCCATTCGTAAAATTACAATTATTAGGTTTTCTTCATAAAATATTATTTCGTATAATTTTTTTATTCTTTTTTATTCTTATCTTTATCATTGTTAGTATTATTCCTTATGTTTACTATTTCTTACGTTAATTATTCATTATTTTCAACAATTATTGTTTCATTTAAACAGAGACTCATCAAACATCAAAGATGGCTAATTTCGGCCGTTTCCCAAAATAGCCAGGCCTGAAATCAGCAAAAAACTCCAACTGCCATATTGCCATTGTGCAGTATTCACTGTGCACGCAAATGTCGGCAAATTCCGGTCTAAACTGGGAGATCAAAAACCTCCCGTGTGCAAAAAACCAATCGCCATGTTTCAGTATGGCGTTCCGCACACCTTCAGGAGCTTACACTCCAGTGTTGTTGTAGATGTACGAGACAGCATGGTCATGCATCGGCGCCAGTTTCCGCGTCGACGAGTTATTATTGTAAAAATGCGATGACTTCCGCATACTCGTCGACGACGACATCATGGCTACCGTCTCGTAGTATCGCAGTCGGCCGCAACAACGCCTCGACTTGATAATTGCCATGAAGCCGCGCCGATACTTCTTGTTGAAGAACGCGTACAGAATCGGATTGATGCAGCTGTTGGATGCGCCCAGCCATTGGGCAATAGGTGTCGCCACCTCTAGAATATCTTCCTCCCATTGCTCAATGTCGCCGCCAAGTTTGATCCGTGCAAAGATCACATACAAGGGTAGCCAAGAGAGAACGAAGAGGATCACGACTGCAACCAGCATTTTCACCACCTTTACTTTGCTCTTCTGCTGCATGCGCTCCATTTGCGCGTCCTTGGCGTCTGTGGGGATGTGGCGGCGCCACACCTTGATCCAAATCAGCACGTAGCAGAGCGTGATGAGGATCATCGGTAGGATGTAGCAGAAGACCATGTTAGCGATGAGGAAGTATAGCGCGCCGTTGAGCGTCTCCGGCCATACCTCTAGACACAGCTGGATGTCGGGCGCTTCCTTGAAGATTGTCACCAGATCGAAGAATATGGCCCAGGGGAGCGTCGTCGACAGAGCGATGAACCAGATAAAGAGGATCATAATGCGCGCGCGCCGTTTGGTGATTTGGCATTTGAGCGGCCACCAGATTGCTAAGAATCTGAAAGTAAAGATTTAGGTTTTAGATTTGACATCTTCAGAATTTGTTGTAAGATTACCCATAAATTCATTCAAATTTTCTTACAATTAAAATGAATGCTAGTTATAAATAGAAAAAGTTTAGTTATTTGAGTAGAGTTGGAAAGGGTTAAAATTAATTTCATAAAAATAGTTAAACTAGAATTGGTTTTTGATTAGGTGATCTTTAATTTTAATTATATCAAACTATTCTCCCCTACATTAAAATTAAAACAAGTTTTCGCAACTAGAGAGATTCAGAGTAGTTCTGATAACTTGAAAAATGATGGTTAGAACAAAATAAGTTAAGTTAAGTTAGAAATAATTTTGTAAGAATTGTGAGGTTATATTGGGTTTTTGAACAAATAATTTGTGATATGAATTAAGTTAAACTTTTCTTTACTATTTTAAAGTTGAAAGAGTTGTTCTAAATCAGAAAAGTCTAAATTACTTCTGTATACTTAAGAAAATTAGGTCAGGTTAAATTAAGTAAAGTTTGGTTAAATTGGGTTGTTAAGTTAAGTTAGGCCAGCTTAGGTTGGGACAGATTAAGTTAGATTAGCTTAGATTAGGTTGAAATAGATTAGGTTAAGTTAAACTAAGTTCGGTTAGGTTAAAATTTGTTATAAATGATTAGACTTGGTTTGGAGGAATAGTTAGGTTATAATAGATCTTTAGTTGAGTTATGTATAATTTGGGCTAAGTTAAACTTTTGTTTTTAATTTTGAAATTGGAAGAGTTACTCTAAATTAGGGAGCGACCGATACCAATATCGGTATCAGTATATCGGCCATGTAAACATGATATCGGCCTATATCGGTATCGGCCTAAAAACAGAAATTGCTTAATATTGCAATTTTGCAAAATAAAACTAAATCACAACACGTAAACATAAACGACAACAAATTACTGAGAGAATTTGTACTTAAAGTACTAAATAAATTAATATTGCAGTTGCTAAGGTTGCTAAGGTATATGATAACAAAAATTTTCATCATATTCAAAAAACAGCGATTCCACGAAGAAGACAATCTACATTTATATCTCAAATAGTGTTTCTATGAACTCATATCGTTGATGTTGAACAATATTGTCAGGTAAACTTTTATTTAAATATTTGTATAAATTAAATTGATATAAATCTAAGATGATTCAAATCAAGTTGATGAGAATTGACCTAGAATTAAACTAAAACAGGATTAAAGTACTCTCAATAAAAGAATAAATATGACAATATTTGAATTGAAATCTAAAGTGAATATTTCAAGTTCTTAAAAAGGAGACAAAAACAGGCCAAGGACGATTTTTCCATACAAAAAATACTGTAAAGCTGTAAAACCGTGAAAATTATAGACTTTTGTGTTGACATTGCGGTGGCTTTTGCAGGGAGTTTGTAGTTATTTTTTTTTCTCTGTTATTTCCCCGTTCTCCCTTTTCGACGATTTCCGCTTCCGGGTAGCACACGCTCGTACGACCTGTGATCCTGACCCGGATTACGACACCCTGAATACCACACCGATACGCACACGCTAATCCTTCATTTTTTTGTCCTTATTCTCGACGATATGCAACAACCAAAATGCGTGCAATTGCCATGATAAATCATATTTTATTAGACTTTTTCCTTTTTGAACGAAACTGCTAAATCATATTCAACAAGGATAAAACACAAACATTTGTAAACTTCTTTATGAGGGATTAGTTCATCAGTTACTTCAATTTAATTATATATAATTTGTATAATTTATATAATTTATAAATAGTTAATACCTGAATTATTATGTAGATTATTATATTGTTAGTAAATATTTAGTAATTATACCAGTTTGCAGAAACATGTTAAATTTTGATGAATATTTTATTTTAATGTAGCTGCTATGCGGTTAATTAGCAGTTTTGCAATTATATGCAAAGTTGCTCAAATTAAAGCAAAGTTCACAAAGGTGACCATGACAGAGTCAAGGTTCTCATAATCTTCAGAATTCTTCTTATAAAAAAAGTAGCAAGTAAAATCAATGTTCAGTGTTTAATGTTTTTGTATGTAAATTAAAAAGTTCAAGGAAACATACAGCACAAAACACACAAAAATGACGAAATTTGATGAGAATTTAAATAATTAATTATTTATTTAATTATTTATTTAACCATGGTTGATACAGAAACAGATAGTTTTATATGTGTTAAAATAATTACTGCTCAAAAGTTATATTTAAATCAATAATTGGTGCTACGAAGTTTGCCGGGACAGCTAATTATATATAATTTTTATAATTTATATAAAATATAAACAATTAATACCTAAATTATTATGTAAATTATTATATTTTTAGTAATTATCTAGTAGTTATACCAATTAGCAGAAACATGTTGAATTTGGTTAAATATTTTACATTAATGTAGCTGCTATGCGGTTAATTAGTAGTTTTGCAATTATATGCCAAGTTCCTCAAACCGAAACAAACTTCATGCAGGTGATCATGACAGAGTCAAGGTTATAATAATTCAGTAATAATAATAGTAAAGTTTTAATTATTTTCTATTAGTCTTTAGATGAATCTTCTCATGAATAAAAATAGCAAATGAATTTTATGCTCAGTGTTTAATAGTTCTGTATGTAACTTAAAAAGTTCAAAGAAGCTCACCGCACAAAACACTCAAAAATAACAAAGTTTGAGAGGAATTTAAATAATTAATTAAAGTCTACATAAGCAATTTAATGATATATATCTATATGTTTATATATAAATATAAACTTGTTTCTTATTGAATTAATTATATAAAGTTAAAAATAAAATTTTGAAATACATGAACATTTTTATATATATTTATTTAACCAACATTAATAAGGAAGAATTTTATGAGCATTTTGTGATTTAATGAAGAAGAAAATAAAAAGGAACTTAAAAATTTTGTTGAAAAAAAGTTGAAAATAATGAATACACTCAATTCATTATATGTGATATACTTTTGTCTCATATATAAATTTTTTTCTATTCCTATTTTGTCATTAACAAAACAGAATAATTTTTTTTTTCAAAACTAGTGAGAATAAGAATTACAGTGTTGTGAATGGTTAAAATCTCTACGATTCCCAACGATTCTCCACGAGTTGGTATTGATTTTTATCCAAAAGGAATGCACAATGCAAATAAACAATACGCTACACACAACGCAACTTTGATTTGAACGCTGCCTTATACAATTGGCAACTCTAACTATAAAACATTAAACAATGGCTAACAGTAGTAACGTAATTTTTTATTCAATTTATGTGCTCCGATTTTTTAAACCAGTTTAGATAAAAAACGTTGTACACAACTCTTTGCGTCAAGCACTATAAGTTATATAACATTATTTGACTTTGGAAATGCTGAAACAATTAAGTGAATTTGCACAGAATTACAAGCCATTCTCTCACGTAGGAATTTGATGTTAACGAAGTAGCAAACAAGTAGAAGAAAAGCCGAAAATCTTTGCTGCCCCCTCTCGACATTTGCCATCATCAGGTTAATTTCCATCCAATTGCCAAAATTGCCAAATAGACGCGCGCCAATGTCGCAGCGCCGAATTATTCAATGCCAAGTTCGTATTTTCGTTTTTCTCTTTTTACTTTCGTTTCCTTGGCGTCATTTTCACGAGTCAGGAAAACGTCCTTCGCGCTGTGCTGTCGTTTTCACATAGTCGGGATAAACGCAAATTGAACTTGAACCCAAAAGATGAACCTTGCTACACTTGGGGAGAGTGGGGACTGGATAAGTTGTTAAAAAAGCAATCCCATTGACAAGTATTTTAAAGGATAATGTTTTTTTCTTAAACTAATGTTTAAAAAATAACTAAATTAGTCAATTAAGTTATGTTGTGTTGAATATGATTAGGTTATATGGAAATATACTACAGTATAAAGCAGTTTAACTTAGATTTGATTAGAATCAGTTTATATAGTTTATCTAGGTTTAAATTTGAGTTCAGTGATGAGTTTTGAGTTCAGAGTTGAGGTTAAATTAAGTTAGAGTAAGTTAGATTAGGTTAAATTAGGTTAGATTAGAATATATTAGGTTAGATTTGGTTAAAAAAGATTAAATTAGGTTAGAGTAGGTTAGATTAGGTTTAATCAGGTTAGATTAAATTAGAATAGATTAAATTAGATTAGATTAGGTTAGATTAGATTAAATTAGATTCGTTTAGATTATATAATTTTCGTAGATAAGCGTAGATTAAGTTATATTACGTTAGATTACGTCACATTACGTTAGATTAGCTTAATTTAGATTAAGTACAATTAGGATTGGCTAATTTTAGTTTATTTTAGCTCTGGACTTTGATACAGTTGAATTACAACATATTAAATTTGTCTGTATCAGGTTAGATTAGGTTACGACAAAATTGGTTTAAATTAAGCTAACTTTAGTTAAATTAGATTTAACTAAGTGATTTATTTAGACTAACGCAACTTGCGTCCAGGTTAGGTTAATCCAACATGGGTATCTGTGCCTTCTTAGGCAATAAAATAGAAAGACTAGATTAGACTGGTTTAGACTAGGTTAAGTTAGATACCAGAAAGGTACTGCAAACTACGGTATCCACACTAGTTTACACAAACTTAGAACTAGATTAGGTTTAGATAATTTTATGTTAGATTAGGTTATGATAGATTAGGTTAGGTTAAAAAAGATTTAATGAATTATTTTAAATTAATATAAATATTGTTCAGAAACTATTAGAATATCCAATGTTTAAAACCTAAAGAAACACTCTAAAACTCTCACAATTAAAAATCCTCAAAAACACATCAAACATCAAGGTACAGTAATTTTCATGTTCACATCGATGCGATTATCTAATTACACCGGCCTCAGCCTCAGTATATTCAGATTTTAAAAGCTTTTTCTACAGCTCCTGCGTACTTTCAGCGTACCTTCTAAGCAAATCTGATTAACTCCGTATAAATATCATTACAGTCTCTCTTCAATCTCGCCCGAATTGCGCGGTGAATTGCAAAATGGGAAGTAAAATTTTCAACAACGTTTTTTGTTGGTCGCTGCAGCTTAATCGGACCGTGACGAAATTTGAATCGATATTACACTGAAGGTTAAATCATTCTAACTCGTATTACAGTTTATGCTTCATTTAATTTCCGCAATTTGAACGCATTACCAAATCCGGAGAATTCGATAATTATATTATCGACGCGCTGAGCATGCTCAGATTAATATTATTCGTAGTAAAAGCGTTGTAGTAAGAATGACCTTGATTTATCGCCGTTTGATTTAATAAGACGTTCATAACGAGTTAAATAGTTGACTGGAACTCGATACAATCTGAAAGAGATGGAATTAGAGATTGAACTATTTTGGAGGTGTGTTGGATGAATTTTTAATGAACCCAAAATTGGTATATAAACTCTATGAAGGTGTTTGGTAAGCATACAGTCTTGCACTTGCACTCTTACAACCAACAACAAAACAAAAAACAAACATTTTCAAAATGTTCAAATTTGTAAGTGTCATTCTTTAACACTGTATCTTTAAAAGATATTTGAAGATTATTTAATCAAAATAATAAATTATTATAATAATTTTTTAGGTCGTTCTTGCCGCCCTTGTTGCCGTTGCTGCCGCCGCCCCCGGACACATTGTCGCCGCCCCAGTGGTAGGCCACGCCGTCTCCACCAGTCACCACTCGTCTTCCGTGGTGCACCACGCTACGCCGGTGGTGAGGACCGCTGTGGTTGCCGCTCCAGTCGTTCATGCTGTTCACGCCGCCCCAGTGGTACATGCTGTCCACGCCGCTCCCATTGTGCACGCCGTCCCAGTCGTCCGCAGTCATGCTGTTGTTGCTCCAGCTCTCCACAGCGTTCACGGTGTCCACGCTGTCCATGCCGCCCCAATTGTCCACGTCCACTAAATTTGCCTTTTTGAAATAAGTGACTCTTTTTCGAAATTATCAAACTTCGAAATTGATGTTCTCTTCGAATATTAGTTCAGAAATTGTAAAAAAAGTAAATAAAACATGTTTTAGTTAAGTAAACATTTAGTTTTGTTTTATTATCACTATTTATTTTAGAAAATTGATGTGAGATAATTTTAAGTGACCAAGTTGTCTCTACCAGTAGCGGCTGGTGAATATTTCTTTCTGAGTGCTACTTTGATCCAATAGAACAAACTTTGTGTTCACATTAGGGCAATGTTTTCATTATCCCATGTTTCTATTATTAAACTTTTTTTAATTAATAAATAACAAAGTCATTGATTTAAAAATATGGAAACAATCTAGAAAAATTTTCCGGTCAAAGTCTACCGACTTTTTGCCAAAACATTTCTTTAGTCAACTTTGAGTTTGAATACCTCGCAAACTATTTCTATCAAAGAGCTCAAATTTTTAGGAAATGTGTGTTAACTATCTGACAACATATTCTGAAACTTTCAAACAAAGTTACAGATTATTTTTCAAGATATTCCAACCCCTGCCCTTCCGCAGCACTCATAGACGAGTCATGCCTTGTTTCTAATTGGCAATGTTTCCAACAGAGTGCGGTGCTAACACTAATTATTTGTCA